>CAXKVX010000689.1:0-128228 GCA_964058865.1 Eleocharis quinqueflora
CGAGAGAGTATCTGCTAGTGAGTTGAGTCTTCCTTCAATATGCTCAAAGTTCACCTGTACTCCTGTACCTGTTACAAAATCAACAAACTTAACCCATCGAACGCGCTAGGGTTTATTCTTAGATGACTTGTTATAAAAACTTATTATCGCCTGACAATATGTTCTTAATGTGATCTCCGGCTTGTCCAAATAATGGATTTTCATGGCCGATAACGTTTCCATACAAGCGTGAATTTCTGCATCAATTGTTGACTTTATAACATCAAACTTGCCACTGGCATATGCACAGACTTTCTCGGTTGATCTGGGGTCATTCCTTCTTGGTTTCCATTTGCAAACTCCACTCCATCCTTCCATGCAACCGTCTGTTTCTAGTATAATGTATGTGTCCTCTGGCGGAAAACTCAGATCTGGTAAATTCTGGACCAGTTCCTGAATTTGTTTTATTAAATTTATATCTGAGGCTTTCAATCTTTTATCTCCATGTGGGCTGACTTTGGAGTAAAGAGGACCAAGCAAAATTCCCAATTTCGGGATGTAGGATCTAGCATAATTCAAAATTCCAAGCCATGATCGTAGACCCTTTTTCTCTTTGAGTTGTTCTATATCAAAGTTGGCTATCTTCTTTATTATATGCGGTTGGAGTTTGATTTTTCCACGATTTATCTGAGCTCCTAGAAAATCGATTTCTGGTACTGCGATTTTCATTTTTGTTGGTGATAAGACCAGACCGTGTTTTTCACATATGTCTAACATCACCTCTAAGTGTTGTGCGTGTTTTTCTTCATTTTCAGAAAATACCAGAATATCATCTATGTATACCGCAATAAATGCCTCTGTTCCTTTGAAGCAATTATCCATTTTTCTCTGGAATATTGCAGGGGCATTTTTCAGGCCGAATGGCATAACTAACCATTCATACAATCCTCCTGGTACTATAATCGTTGTCCAGGGTATTGACTCAGGACTCATGGAAACCTGTTGGAAGCCACTCTTTAGATCAAATTTTGAGAAAATCCTGCTATTACTTATTTTCTTTAGGATTGTATTAATTCCAGGCAAACTATACTGGTCTTTGTGAGTATTATCATTTAATGTTCTGTAGTTTAAGACCATCCACTCTTTGCCTTTGATTTCCTTTCTCGTTTTCGGGTCAATAGACGTTCCTGAGTTAACAATGAAAGCCATTGTTCTATGCTTACTTGTACTTGGTCTAATGACTCCAATTTCCAATAACGCCTTGATATGCCTATCAAACTGCTCCTTCATTAATGGTGTGACATGTTTAAGCGGTTTATCCTCTATTGTAAGGTCCGGGTTAATTATATCCAATTTGCAAACAACCTTATTTTTCTGCCAGTGTTTAAGAGGATCATTCCCGATAAATCCTTGTTCTTTAAGCCTTGATAACAGGCTACTGAATCTTTTCTCAAATTTGGGATTTGTAATTAAAGACTGATGATATAACGCATCTTGAATTGTTATATATTCTATTTCATCTAATCCCAATTCGTCAATCGCAACTGTGTGGGCAACAGTTTCTGTTGTGGTTTGAACAATTGTGACATTTTTATAGAATGTAATCACATTACCCTCGATTCTAAGACCGCCTTGCATCGATCTTATGAAGTTGCATCCTATCAACATTTGGATACCGTCTTGCATACCCATTGGAAAGCTATATGTAAAAGGAATCCTAAATTTATTTTCTCCAATAATCATTTGTCCTCCTTTCAGCTTTTTATTCGCAATTTGAGTTGAATTAACTCTTATGATTTGAACAGGATATGGGCTAGGTTCAAAAGCTTCTTCTGGAATTGCTGTTTGATCAATTGAGCAATTTGTTGCACCAATATCCAAGATAGCTCTTATTTCAAATGGTTTTACGTTTGGGATTTCAAACGTAACTATCAAATTGTATAGACGGTTGAATATTCTTTTCTTTTTATGGTGTGGTGTAGAGGTTTCGGCTTTGTAAGATGATTCATCAATTTCAAATAGAACGTTTTCCGTTTCATCTTCCGTTATATCTTCTACCTCTATCTTTTCATGTGTGTTGAGATTGTTAAAATCGTTTGTCAAATCTCTGATTAGTTCATGTTCTCTTAACACTTGTTTCAACCTCTCGTTTTCACCCTCAAGATACACTATGTAATTTGTTAACTCTTTAATGAGTGCATCTTTGTTGTTATAAGGTCTCGATTGTAAGGAAACCTTTGGTTTAACTTGTATCCCAAAATAAAACGGGGCGCATAGTGAACAGATTTGTAAAGCACATTCTTCACATCTTTTACCGTATTCCGGTTTAATGGTAAGTTTACAGAAGCTGCAACTGCTTTGGACTTCTGTATCATTAAAACTATGCTCACATTTTTCTTGGTTTTCGGGTAATTGTATTTTACTCCTCCACCCGAAATCAGTTATTTGTAACATCAAGTTCGTTTCTAATGGTAAATCTTCTATTGCCGTACGTACTTGATATTCAGTTCTACCGGACTCTCCTTCAGATACACTGCAAATAGCATCACTGTCCGATTCATTGAGATCAACAGAGACAACATCCAGGTCATCCGGTAAATCAAGGTTTTCTATGACCGCTGCTCTGACTAGATTGCCGTTTTTATTTCTACAATCTTTGGCAAAGTGACCTTCTTCGCCACAGATAAAGCATTTACACTTTCTAACTCTATCCGAATGTTTTCGCTTGAAAACCCTTACATGTGAATCATGGGGTTTTCCTTTATAGTTTTTGGCTTTCCTCAACCCATACTTCTTTCTGTTATTCTGGTAGTAACCAGGGATGGGTATTTTACTACAAATTGTTAAGTCTTTTAGACTTCGTTGTAATGCAGCCTTCTTACACATTTCGGCTAGATATTGATAGGAGAAGTGTATCCGGGGAATTACCCCAATTGTGTTGCCAGGGAATTTCTTTTTGAAAGCTTCTTCGAGTTCCTTCCCTATAAGTGGTGGCATTTTCCTAAAGAACTTCTCAGATAATTCGGGAGATAAGTAAATCCTCCCCGATTTTGCCGCTAGAACTTTGAAATCATTCATGTAAAGAAATAGGTCCTTTACATGTTCGCATGATAATCTCTCAAGGTCTTGATACGCGCGATCCTGCTCATCTGTAGTCCCTTGGTATGGATCTTCTAATATCAGGACTCTTCTTATTTGTGAAATAATGTTCTGCGTATCATCAGCTATGGCCTCTAAGTTTAAGTATTCAGTCTCAAATGCCATACGCCATTGTATCCAGATCTTCTTCTCAACTTCACCTAATAAGTTCTCGATGAATTGTACTTTTGTTTTGTTACTATGAAAGTTTCGCTCACTTATTAGATTTAGAGTTATGGATTCCCATCTGGATATCACATCGTTGTATAGACCAATGTCTTCTGGTAAAACTAACATTGCGCCTTGTTCTTGCATTGTTGTGGGCAAGTTCCACTGTTCATTTTGATGTCTCCCGATACCTCCGGGTAAGCCTCTGGGTCTTTGCATATAACCTCCACTACCTCCTGCTTCATGATCATTTCTAAGGCCTCCTGGTGGATAATTTCTTAATTCCATAGTTGGCTGAGGTGGTATGTTGTAATTGGAAGTTATTGAGGATGATAAAGTTGTGTTGTGTGGTAGGTTTATCAAGGAATTGTTTTAGGATTGGATAATCAGTTTCCGGTTCTTGGCCTAAAACGTATACCGTTTCTGTTTTAAACTCGTCGTTATTCCCACCACCTTTCGCGAAAGGATTCACAAAATCCTCTTCATTATTTTCATCTTGGTCCCATATAGGTTCGTTATCCCATATAGGTCTTTCATCCTTTGGTTCGTCTTCTACATCTTCAGCTAGACTGGCCGTTAGCTTGATGGACTCCCAATACGTGTCTTCTTCCTCGTCATTTTCTTCATCGTCTGACACGTTAACAAATAGTACTAGGGCAGTCTCTTGAGTAATTTCATCATCAGATAATTGTTCTTCATCTTTTGCACCAACTGATGGTTCTTCATTTGGCTTTGTAGCAGAATAATTCTTGAATCTTAACAGTACTGAACTGTCTGATCGTGTACGAATAACAGCCTCTTGAGGGTGTTGTACCTCTGCTACACTAGGTGGTCTGATAACCCATTGTAAACCCCGTAAACTTTCAGTTGTGTGTGATTGACCGGGGATTGCCTGGACACCTCTACTAGCTAAATAGTCAGATACCCTTTGTACGTTATATCTGAAACTAGTGTAACTAGTATTTGATAATCTACCAATCAGTGATCTCGTTAACAGCAAATTGCTTTCGCCTGCTTGCCAATTCTCATACCTATGAGTTTGGACAACTAATTGGATATGGTTAAAGAAATCTGCTATACTAAGCATGATATTGGGTGCAAGATAAGCCAATTGGGTGCCGGCTGTTAGGTCCATTTCCATTGTGCCAATAATTGACCTGTCATCTGCCCATCTGGTGTCTCGGATAGCAACCAGTGCGTTGACACCTGCGTTTCTGCGATGTAAAGTGTACAGCCTAATCATAATTAACCCAATGTGCAAATGTTAGAGGCCTGACCTACGAATTTCTTCATAGCTTTGCTGTGTGATGAATGGCAACTCCAACTGTTGTCCACCCGTTGTCAGTATTCTCTGGTCAGAATAATGCTGATAAACCCGATGTTGTGTAGCTGTCCAGCCATCTTGATACAACGTTTCTGCTGGAACAGATTGCGCTCTTCTAAACTGAGATATGTCTAATTCTACGTCCGGGTTTAGTTGTGACTCTAGACTCCTGTTATACCTGATTTGTCGCCTTCCGGGTAATCTTCTTGAGATTTCCTGACGTAATCTATGACCACGTCTATAGTTTCTTATTTGATCATATATTGTTGGAGTCTGGTTTTCATTACGGCTGTTCTGTTCACGATTAGATATAGACGGCCGTGGTTCCGTAATGGTTTTCGTACGTGTTCGGTTCATTTTTAAGAAGACGAGGACTTCTTCTTCTCTTCTTCAAATATTTTACGTGGATCTTTGAACACGAAAAACGGTACTTCCTTCTTTTTAGGTCTAGGGACTGGTTCTCCTAGACTTAGCTTATTTAGACTCTTTTGTAGATCTTCGATTGTATTTGTGATATCAGATTTTGTCCGAGCTGACGCCTGTTTAGCTACAACTTTTCTGATATTATGGATGGTTTCTTTACAATCTTCAATTCCTTCGCTTATCTTAACCAAGAGTTGTATTATTGTGTTATTTTGCTTGATTATTGTTGATGTGCCTTTTGTTGCTTCAGTTGGTTTCACAAAACCAACCACGGGTTCTTCAATTGATTCGGTTGCTTTTAACGCTTCCAAGTAGTTTGTGCTCTTTTGTGTTATTCTCCAGTCGCTCATGTATTAAAATTTGGTTAAGTATGTGTTTTACTGACTTTCAATTCAAGTTTTCTAGGTCCACAGTTCAGGATTGGTCATATTTTTACAAATTGAAATTTTTACATAATACTCAAAAAGTACGAATCTTAAAACAAGAGATATACATCTAATGGTTCAGTTTTCCCAGTGTCAAAAGTCCTTTGACATCATGGTGCACCATAGCATTTCTCTATATATATATATCGAATTAAACCATTATGATTGGCTGTACGGCATGTCATTTTCTTCGCAATATCCAAGAGAATGGCTAAACAACAACAAAAATCCCTATGGCTATCAAACCTTCCCAAATCGGGGTCCCACAACGCCAAGCCTTCAATCAAGAATGGGACAAAGGGAAATCACCACCGTTGGTTTGTGAAATAGAAATCAAAACTAAAGTCGCCTTAATTCAATGTAACGACTCAACCTCAGCACCAATTCAACGGTTCAAATCTCCTGCGTTGCAATGCTTGACCGTTCATGATGAACTGCGAGAGTTTGGATTTTATAAAATTTAATTTGCACGAATTTTAATGCAAAAAATGAATCCAAATCTGTTGAGGTTAATGTGACACTTGATAGGTCATCTGATTCCGTGCTTAATTTATGCTTCCTCCTCTTTTATACCTTTTTTTTTGTTTCATCTTTTTTGAGCTGATTACCACACTGTTTTGTCGGTCCCGCATGGACTGTCTTATTCTTTATTTTTATATTTTTTTATGCATAATACTGCCATAGTTTACTGACTATTAACTTCATCGAATACGGTCTGGATTTTTTATATAGTCAGGGATCAAAGTTTCATAGAGATCAATAGGGGATGCACCGTTACTGATGATCTGAAGTTTGAAATCTAAGGGTCTGTTATGGAAATCAAGAAATAGCACTAGAAGTGTAGTATAAGAGTGGTAAAAATGTAAAAGTGTGATTTAGTAATATTGGTAGAAAAGCGAAATTGTCGTTTCACAAGTCAATTGAAAGAGTAGAAATGTTGATAATTATGATAACAATAAAAATGATGATATAATAATGATAATAATAAAAAATAAAAATATAATAAATTAACAATAATAAGCATTATTTTTTAAAATAAATAAAATAATAATATTTATAATGATGATGATGATAATAATAATAATAATATGAAAATAATAATATAATAACGATAATATAATTATAGTAATAATAATAATTGTTAGAATTGATTTGATATTAAATCATCAACTCATCTCTTGTTTGATAATTTGCAAAACACATAAAGTACTAACGTTGCACAATTGAGTTTTGATGAGATGCATGTTAAAACAGGTACAACCCAATGTCAAACATACTCATATATGCCCTGGACAAGTTAAGACATGGTTTAAGCATCAAGGAAAGACTTCAAGGCACAAGACTGAGCCATGCGTTATCATAACGCTTGCTCAGGCATTATAACGAGTTTTCAACTCGTTATAACGGGTCATCAAGGCGTCACAATGCCTTATGAGGAGAGAGAAAGTCAAACTGTTGTAAAAGTCCGAGGCAAGCGTTACCGTAATGCTCCAGCAAGACGTCACAACGCCTGACCATCCGTTATAACGCCATACCCATGCGTTATAACGAGTTAGGAGTTCTGTGGCCCAGCCGTCAACTGCAGAAGGTCAAGCAGGGAAAAGGTCCAGGGTGTTATAACACCTTCTCCATGTGTTATGTACACTACTGTAATGTCAGAGGCTATTCTTCACAGATCAAGACTCCAAGAAGTGCTCGCCCTATAAAAGATGTCAAGTTCGACCCAGAAAGTCATCCAAACATTGAGAAAAGCTTCCAATCTTCATTTGAGCACAACAGAGAGCCTCTTTCAAGTCTCCTCAAGCTATCTAAACCTGAGAGCACTTAGGCTAGCTAAATATTGTCTAATTGTCTATCCTATATCAAACCTTGCTATTCTTTAGCTTTTTGGTGCACCATCTTTGTGTTGTCAAGTGGTGCATCACTGTCCTTAATTGTTTAGTCAATTAGACCTTTTGTTATGGTGTAGATTAGTGTTGCCCCTTGCATCGAGTTAGGAAAAGAAGATTAGCTATCTTGTGTTGGAAGGAGCTAAAGATCATCTCTACCCCTTTGTAAAAATATTTCGTTATAGTGTAACGGCTCGAAAAACGTTTTATTCCGGGAGACCCGTGGATGTAGGCCTAAGTTTCTTTTGATATATCGAACCTCATTACATATCGTATCACTTGGTGCTTGATTGCTCTCTCTTCACTCTCTCTCTCTCTCTTTAAGCTTTTTCATCTCTATTTTGTGATTTGCTCGTATACTTGCTTGCTAAATTGAATTGGCTAGGTGATTAAGGTCTTGAAAATTTGAATTGAATTATAAACGCTTCCGCACTAATTGTTGACCTTTGAATTGCACCTTCTTTAGTTAATTCACATAAGCCCCAATTCTAACAATAATAATAATTAAATATAATTCAATAAAATATTATTAATTATTAAATATAATACAATATAATCAAATAATAATAATAACAATAATATAAAAATTATAGTAATATGCATTATATTAAAATAATAAAATAATAATAATTTATAGTAATTATTAATATTATTATAATAATAATGATAATATAATAATATTAATAATAATAATATTGTATATAATATACTAAAATATTGCTAAGTACAAATATAATACATCATACAAATAATAATTGTAATTATCATAGTAATAATAACAATATAATAATAATAATAATATATTATATATAATATACTTTGTTAATTACAAATATAATACAACATACAAATAATAGTGATAATAATCACACTAATATCAAAATTATAATAATTTGGATTATTTTAAAATTATTCAATAATAATAATTAATAGTAATTATTTGTATTATTTTAATAATAAAATAATATAATAATATGAATAATAACAATAACAATAATAATAATAATAATAATATATTATATATAATATACTAAAATATTGTTAATTACAAATAGAATACAACATGTTCAAATAATAATGACACCTATAGTAATAATAATAACAATAATATAAAAATATAATAATATGCCAATAATAATAACAATTAATAGTAATTATTAATATTATTTCAATAGTAAAGATAATATAATAGTATTAACAAAAATAATATAGTATATATAATATATTAAATTGTTACTTACATTGCCAATTTGGTTGTTTAGTCATACGGGAATAGTTTATTTTACCACTATTCTATTTTTTCAAAACGTGTTTGGCAAAATCATATAGTTGGAATAAGCCTATTTTCCGATATTCTTTCCAAAATTCTGTTGCCAAACAGACCTAAGTGAAGTTTATTATGAATTTGCTGGAGAGCCTCTCTCCAGAATTTTTAATCTAAGTAAATTTTATTAAAAATTTGCCAACTAATTCAAAAGGTGCAAATGACCAAATAGTTCAAGCGGTAGTTAACTAAAATGACTCTTACGAGGTTATGAACTCAAATCTTTATGGACACAAAATTTCGAGAGTGAGACTATGGTGCTTGTACAAGCACCGAACTATCATGCTTGCAATCACATATCTAGCTAGAATTCCAAAGTGCAAACGGTCGATCTGAACCGTTGAAAACGTTGTCCATTCTAAAATCCGCTTAGGGACCAAAATATCAACTTTTAGAATATTTTACCATTTTATCACATGAGTTAAAAATTCATTAAACTGTAGAGGTTTGTCATCCTTACCCATATGCATTTTTCATTCATCTGATAAAATAGTAAAAAAAAATCTAAAACTTGAATATTTTTATCCCTAAGTAGATTTTAGTACGAACAATGTTTTCGACGATTCTTATTGATCATTTGCATTTTGAAATTCGAAATGTACGATTGATTGCAAGTGTGATAGAGCATTTACTTACGCAAACATCGTAATTTACTCAAAATTCGAATCTTTATATATAATTTGAAAAGAAATAGATGCACTCGAGAGTAACAAAATCTTTATATAAATTCGAATCCCAACATTTAGCATCAAGCTTGACCACTAATAATAACAGAGTAACTTTTTAGGTTACTGCTATAATGCCTCCAAATCATGCCCCAATATCCCATCACATGTCACAAACAGAGATCACAAAATATTTATTAACCGTTGAGGAAACTACTTGTCATGATATGTACGTGGTGCCATGCGGGGATGGGCATTCGATGTTGGAGACAAAGAGCCAAAGAGGTATTTAACTATTTAGGGTTGGGAGTAGGTACACTCACGAGTACATCATTTAATTGTGCACTCATAATTTGAACTATTAGATCAATGAATTATACTCTCTCTCTTCTTAAATTACTTAAAGAGAGAAAAATAATAAATTATTAAACTATTAAGAAAGAGAGTGTAGTCCACTGATCTAATGATCTAAACCATAAGTGCACTCTCGAGTGTATCCACTCTCAACCCAACTATTTATTCTACTTTTTATTATCTTTTTGTGGTACGTAGCACAAATGGAGCTAAACGTGTTACGTGTGGCGCCTCCATGCAATTCACGTTGCTGTTTGTCTCCGTGCTAAATGTTCCTAGCTACAACCACGAAATATCACCATCAAACGTTAAAACCTTCCAACATACTTTCTCCCCCATCAGCCCTTCAAACGCTCTGCCTCTGCACAACCTTAGCTAACCCCTTTTGGTTTCAGAGTGTGGGACATGCAATCACTGTCGAGTTTAATTTTAAACAGAAAACATTACACACGTGACTAAATAAAATATGATTGGAGAAACCAGCTCTTCTTCGATGTGAACAAGATCTAGCCTCTGTGACATAGAAAATATTTTTTAATATTTCTTGTTTGATTAAAATTTCAACGTAGTAAAATTAAGGTGCTTCTGGAAACTAAGGTTTTCTTACGCTTCACTAAAATATAGTTATTTTAAATTTTAATTTATCACGTTAAATAATTATTTAATGACAAAATTACTTTTAGATTTTTTTATATACTTTGTTTCATATGTTTTGAAATGACTTCAAAATTCTGAAACTCAGAATCAGAAGTGGAATCGGAGCTGAATTGACTCGGCCGACTTGGCTCGGAATCGAAAATTGGATCAGTAACTTGGCTCCCTTCGACCCAGCTCTCCCTGCACAATATGTTGATCTCTTCTCTTCTCTTCTTATCATCAGGACGAACTCTTCTCTTCTCATTTGTAAAACCCAGCTGACTCGGCACAAATCGGTCTGACTCGGCTAGAATCGGTCTGACTCGACTGACTCAGCACTGCTCATTCGATTTTTTTCCAAATACTCGCACAGACGTGAGAATCAGGTAAATTCGACCCGGGCACGTCCTATTCCGAGTTGACTCGGTCGACTTAGATCGGAATCGGCCGAGTTTCAGTACCATGAATCAAAAGAGTAATTTAATACAATAATCAATGTTTGGTGCAGGCCAGTAGACATTCCGGCTAACACAAGAGCATGGCTGCATGGGCTCGATGAACTTAATTTGTTTGGTGCAGGCCAGTTGACAGTTGTATATCCAACTGAATAACACGAAAAAATCTTCAGTGTAATCGCTTAATTCGACTCGTCTACTAATAGAAGTATTATTATACATATATGCGAATTCTCTACATGAAATATTCTTTTTTTTTCTCCTTCAAAAAAAAGAAATATTCTTTTTTGAACCAATATATATTCTGCAGAACAATAAAATATTAGCCAAAACCCAATATTTCAAAAAAAATATTTGTAACATTCAGAATAATGAAAATATTAGCAATTTTCACACAGAATGAATTAACTTATTGTACATTTGTACTATATATTCTAATGAATTCAATTACATTGAAGATATAAACACTAAAACACACCTCACTGAACAAGGACAATATATCATTCCTCGTCTTTCATCATCTCGATCCCTTCCTACCATCTTTTGGGTGGAGGCCTTGCGAATGTAAGATATAAATTGGATGCGAACATAAACTTAGATCATGGTGCTATATTTATGTTTCATATATTAGCAAGTTTGCAACTTGCTAAAGTTTCATGTAACGGCAACTACATATAAAGTCTGTTTCTTTTTCGTGTTTCCAATAAAAGTAGTATGCGAAAGATTTGACAAACATCTTATGTTCTGCAATTTCTGTGGATCCATATCACTGTAGGTGGCTCGTGAGGAAAAAATAAGGTAGAAAATACAAAGTAAAACTAACCGCAACAATTATTGTATAATATATATAATCACACAAATACAGAAATAGTTGTTCTAGTTTGTGAATCTTACTGTCCGCAACATTGATAGTGCAGAACAGAGCAATCTGTTATAATAAAGTTAAGAAAATATATGCAGAAGAACTCTAGCTTTACCAGTCTACCTAAAGCACTTGCATGGATCTCCAAATGTTTGTTTATTTTACATCAAGAAATCATCTACAGGGAAACAGGAGTCACTCTGATCATCCACTCCAATTTCTCATCAAGTACAGAGTTGTTGCCAATGCAAGGCAATGTAGCCTGAAAGGTGTCACTTCGGGAACTCAAACTTACGAGCACCTCAACTCCTCCGGTTAATCAGTGCACCATTTACATCCGACGATATTGATGCAATTAAGACTATTTATATCAGCGTGCGAATGCTAAAAGGTATTAGCATCCGAACGCAGATGCAAAGGGGCAAATGCAAATACCCTTGTTGCTAATACGTATTTGCATCTGATTTGTTATTTGCATCAACGTTTTGTTTACATCCGATCAAGCAGATGCAAAAATTATTATCATTTGCATTAGTTTTATGAAGCAAATCGTATTTGTTTGCATGACTAATACTGATGCTATTGTCTAAGTGCTGATGTAATTGTTGATATTAGTATATGTTATTATAATGATATATTCTTATTGCATTTGTTAATGTGATGAGATTTTCTTTTATTTACATCTGTTAAAGTGATATTACTGCATTTGCATAAACTGACAAATACAAATGAATAGCGATCAACGCAATATTTTTAATGATATTCATCACAAAGCATTCATCACAACATTGCCCAAAATATCCTAAAATTATATCAAAATTTTCCAAAATAAAATCCAAACAACTCCTAAAATCGACTACATATTCAAATCATTATTTTTGTAGACCTCATTATCACTTGACGAAACATCAAATCAAATAACTCTCAAGGTACGTTTAGTCTCACACCTCTCGAGGTTAGAGACGTACTTCCATAGCATCATGAAGAGCAATTTGTGCTAATAAGGTACAATAGATATTGTCTGATGCATTTTTGTAGACCTCATTAGCACTTGACGAAGCATCAAAATCAAATAACTCTCAAGTTATCGTTTAGTCTCGCGCCTCATAGAAAGCAGGCTGTAAGACAGAAATGAAAATTGCTTAATTCAAAACACACACAATGTTGAATAACTATGAAATAAGATCCTTTTATTTGAGTTGAATAATTACCTAGTAATTACCTGGAAGAAAGCACTCTTGGTACTAAATGGGAAAATTCTTCTTATTGAATTAACACTCATTATAGAAAAAAGGGACGATGGGGCCCTGCTAGAATGAAAGGTTAAATAAAGCTAAAAGATTAGAAAAAAAATATTATGTTGTATCATATATGCTAATTTAACATCAAAAGAGGCAATATAGAAATATTATGTTGCCACAAATTACGACGTTGGAAATTGACCTATATAAGGTCAAACTGAGATTTTCTGAGGAATAATAGAACAAATCAGGGTACTCTGTTCAATTGGGCAAAAACCGATTAAACTTCATGGGCAATTGGACATGGGGAGCTCAATTGGTCTCAAATTTCTGATGACCACAAGATTGAGGAAGTAAAAGGTATCATTACATTACCGCATGGTAAATTGATAAAAGAGAAATCTCATACCAGTTTGAGTTGCCATATTCCAAATTTCTTGAACTGAGGTAATATTTTTCTCTTGTGGAGCATGAACTATAATAATAACTGAACCAGCAATGCACACGACACTCTCTTTAAAATGAAATGTGCCAGAACAGCGCTGTTAATCCCATCAAAACTCATCAAGACTACCAATCATCTAATAAGGTACATAGTATAAAAGTTCGCCTTCCACTGCTCAACAAGCTTCTATTGGACCAGGCATAATGGATCTTGCTCTATCCGGGATCTCAATTGGCCCTAGAATAAACTGAAAGTGATTAATTAAACACGAGTTAATTAACACGTGCAATTAACTGCTTTGCCTTCTAGAACCAATTATTATTACTATGCCTTACAATAACTTAGTATGTAAGCTTCAAATTTGGTCCAGTATACCCTGAATCTACACTTGTTTATGCAATTAAGAACCAAATTGACAAAATTTCAACGGACCATCACTACAGTAAAAAAAAGAGCTTACATAGTGTTCAACAAGGTAAAATTCACTTACTCGTGATCATGCCAACACCAGCAAAGAGGCTCCAAGAGATATGAAAACCCACCAACTCCTGAAATTGAACATGAATTAAGCAACCAAACAATATATCCATATCACATGAAAATAAAAAAAAGGAAAAACCATTGAACTTTTCAGCTACCTGCGCGAATACCAGAAGCAGCTAATGCCATCGCCTCTCTCTCTCTGAATCTCTTAATTCCGATTATAAGATAATAACAATACCATCAGGTCTCTGGTTCGACTGATTTCAGATACTTCCTTGTAAAATTTTGATTTCTTTCCCAGATTCCAATTGATCGTGTTGCTTGCTTCACCCATTGATCAAAATGATACAAAAATTAGTAAAATTATGAAACTAAGCACAACTGATCTTATAACGATGGTCTTTTACGAAATTATAATCCACTATTTATAGAAATAATTCTAACATAGTTTCTTTAGAAAGAACTTCTCTTGATGTCAGACGATGAATAAGAAATTATTGAAACTAACAGTAACTAACAAACCAGTGTCAACTATACTGAAACTAATTTGCAAGTATTGGTCTTAAATTGAGTATAAATCTTTGATTAGCTCTAACTATACTGGTACAAACCAGTGCCAACTACTTACTAGCTCTAAATTGAGTATCTCCACACCACAGACTACTTACTAGCTCTAACTATGCTGGTACAAACCAGTGCCAACTATCAAAACACAAATATCTTTGATTAGCTCTAACTATACTGAAACTAAGTAACTAACAAAGTTTAATTTAATGGAAAACTGAAACTAATAGTAAGAGATTAATGATTTACAAAGATGGGTGAGCCAGAGGCCGGAGCAGTGCAGGGTGAACTGATGGCGGTGAGGGATTCGAGAATCACGAACGAAGCGCGAGAGCAACGGAGTCACTTCGCGAATCAACTTCTACTGTATTGCTCACCTCAAGCAACGGAGTCACTTCGCGATTGGCGAATCACGAACGAAGCGCGAGAGCCGGAGCAGACTTGAGTCGTCGTGAGAAGAGGAAAGGAAAGCGCGAATCAACTTGGAGGTGGCGGGGTGGTGCGCGACGGCTAGTGTTTAAGAGAGCAATGATCATAGCAACATTAACTCTAAGACAATCTTTTTCTCGTTTGTTTGAGGTATAAACATCATGAACGTTTTTGTTATTTTAGAAAAAGAAAAATTTGTGGAACTACTTGCACTTTCTAGCACAGGTGGTACCAAATCCATTGTCTAGATAGTCACTAGACTCCCTCCAATTTGATTCTCATTTTGTATATTGGTTTGAGGGGAAGTCATATAGAAAAATGTGTAATTCAATGTCTCGTTTTGATTGAATTATATATTTTATGAACTTTAATTGATCTTTCTATCCAAGTCACAACCTAATCAGAATATTTGCATGAGCATAAACATCATATGACAGCTGAACTGAGCCCTATAAATATCAAAAACCAAATTTGAAATTAGTGTCATTTTTCACAAGACAATGTCAAGAACTATCAAGATTTTGACAATTAGCTAGGTATGAACTTGTGTGATCTGATACCAATTGTTATAATGTTTAGGGTCCTAAGGTCAAGTGCTAGTGCGGAAGCATTTACAACAATTACAATTCAAGCTTTTAGACCTTAATCACCTAGCTAAAATTTCAGCAAGCAAGTACTAAGAGCAATTGAGCAAATCAAGATAACAAAGTGCAAGTATAGTAAAGAGAAATAGTAAAGAGTAGGAGAGATCAAGAGAACACAATAACACATAATATAATGTGGTTCAGCCTACAAACAAACTAGGCCTACATCTATGAGACTCTCGGAACCAAAATTTCTTTCCGAGACCGATTCCACTAAACAATAAGTGTTCTTTACAATTACGGAACCTATCATTGGTTTCTTCTCAATAAGCAAACCAATCATAGGTTCATAAACCTATGCAAGAGGTTGTACCACTCTACAAGGCAAAAGGTCCAATTGACTACACAATCAAGAACATGGATGCACTACTTGACAACACAATGTAGTGCACCAATGGCTAGAAACTAGATGATTACCTAAGTCTCTCAGGTTAGGCAGCTATAGGAGAAGACTCTAGTACTCTTTCTGATTCTCAATTGAATACTTGAAAACTTGGGGAGGGTTTCAGATATCTTCCAGGTTCAAACCTTTTGGATTAAACTCAACTCTTATTTGATAATTTGCAAAATAAATCAGTACTAACCTTGCACATGAGCTTTGGTGAAGTTGCAGGTTGAAACAGATACAAACTAATGTTGCACATGCTCAAGCCATGCTTAAGACAAGTCAAGACATACTCAAGACATCAAGGGATGGCTTCAAAGTGCTCAATAGAGCACAATGTTACCATAATGCTTCATTAACCCGTCACAACGGGTCAACAATCCATCATAATGGGTGTCCAATCCGTCACAACGGGTCAGGAGGAGAGAGGCAGTGCAGAAGCTTGGATTTGGTAGAGAACAATGTTACTGTAACGCTTCTCTAAGGCATTGTAACGCCTTCCAACCCGTTAGAATGGGTTCCCAACCCTTTGTAATGTGTCTGGCAATGCATCACAGTCTTCTTGTAATGATACAGTTGATTTTTAAGGGATCAAAACTCCAAGAAGTGTCCAACCTATAAATATGATGCAGAGACGAATCAGCAGGGTTTCAAACACCCCCAGCTACCTAAACAAGAGAGCATTAGGATATCACATATAGTCTAATTGTCGATCTGAGAACTTACCTTTAACTAGATTTTAGCCTTTGGTGCACCACATTTGTGTTGCCAAGTGATGCATCCTTTGTCCTTGATTGTTTTGTCAATGGGACCGTTAACCATGTAGAGTGGTGTTGCCTCATACATTTGTTTAGGAGACAAAGATTGATTTGCATGTTTAGAAGAAATCAAAGATCGGCTTCGAAATTGTAAAGAACACTTGGTTTAATAGTGAAATCGGCCCGGAAGGAAGATTGGGTTCCAGGAGACCCGTGGACGTAGGCCTAGTTGATTGATAGGCCGAACCATGTTACATCGCATGTTCTTTTTGTTCTCTTGATTGCTCTTGCTCTCTCTTTACTCACTCTCTTTATTACTTTCCTCTTTGTTGATTTGTATATTGCTTTATCACTTCTAGAAATTGCTTGCTTAGGTGATTAAGGTCTAAAAGTTTTAATTTGAAATTGTTGATTGAAAACGCTTTCGCCTTGTAATTTGACCTAAGTCTTGCGCTTTAAGCCCCAATACTATTTCTAACAGTACCCCCAATGTATATATAGGTTGAGCACATCTTGAAGTCTTGGAATCTTGATTTTGACCTCATGCTTTACAAAAACTCACAACGCGTTACAAAACTCGTTATAATGGGTTGGCTTCTTTCCAGAATTGCCCTTCTTTGCTTCATCTATTGACTTCTGTCTCTCCTCAATAGCAACCCATTGTGATGGTTAGGGAACTCGTTGGAACGGATTGGGAACCCGTTGCGACGGGTCTCTGATGCATTATAGTGGTGCATCCCTTTGGAAAATCTTCACTACTCCAGCTCTTCTCCTCTTGAACCCGTTGTGACGGATTGGGCACCCATTGTGACGGATTGGGCACCCGTTGTGACGGGTTGAGCATGCGTTATGGTAACGCATGGCTCTGGAATTACCCAATTTTCTTGCTCTAGATGTCTTTGAGTATGTCTTGACTTGCATATGCATGTATGAGCCTTTGCATCACCATTGTGTACATGTGTTAACCTACACCTCACCAAAACTCAATTGTGCAAGGTTTGTACTGATTTGTTTTATAAATTGTCAAACAAGAGATGAGTTTAATCCAACATTATAAACGTTTGTAACTTCATCCTGAAACTGGGTGCTAGCTTGGTTCAGGGAGTTCTATGTGATTTGTCTCCTTTGTGTGTTTGAGGAGATTTTTAGCCATTCGGAAAGCTATTTAGATGCATCTTGGTTGTCAAGGTCCCTCTGCCTATCAAGAAGTCGTTTCAGCTTGATTCTCAGGTTACCAGTGTCTTGTATATCAATTAGATTTTAATGGGTCACATTACTAGGTCACCGGTAATATGGCCTATCAATAAAAATTTTTGAACATTTAATTAAGTAGCATTCAATAAACTAAAATTTTAAAATAGAAAGATTTTGATAACAAATTATTATATATTATGGACATTTCATTTACAAACTATGATTTGAAAAAATGTCATGAATTACATACAAACTAAAATTCCCTAAAAATAAATAATATAAACTTTACACTATAAATATACAAGAGTATTTTAGTCATTTTACAAAACAAGGAATAGCGACAGAAAAACGCAATTTAGAATAGTAAACGTATAATAGTGTGATTTTGGAAGAGTGGTATTCTTGACTATTCGGAAGAGCGAAATTATCATTTGGCAAGTGTTAATTGGAATAGTAGAAATGTTGATAATTCTGATATAATAATGATGATGAATTTATATAATAATGATAATAGTAATAAACTAAATAAAATAATAAGTTAATAATAGTATGCATTATATTCTAAAACAAATAAAAATAGTAAAATTTATTATGATAACAATAATAATAATAACTATTAATAACAATAGTAATAACTAAACAACCCGACTAACTAAACAACCCGAAACATATAAATAGGAGACTTAGTGGACTCGGACCCACACACTGTGGACCAGTTCTATACTGTCGCTGGCGACGCTGATTCTAGTGCAGACGCAGCAAATCTCCCGTTAGAGTACCTCACGCTTCTTCCAAGTGTGGATTCCTGGAGATTATATTCCTTTCAATTTTATTAGGACCTACCAGACTTACCTAAATTGAATTGCGGAACCAAACTACCAACAATAACTAATCAGGCCCGTAGGACTTGAACTGTCATAATTGCATACCGGTAACTGTACCAATTATTGATACAAACCTGCATCTCATGTCATATGCATCTCATATTGCATATAAGATCCGATATACGGATCTTATTAGGCTATTAGCTACTTATAGGTAGATATGTATAAATATTATATATATATTCTCGTCGAGAGTGATGAGAGTCGGGCCGGTGATCACCAACTGGATGTGTGGCGTGAGGGCATCGTGATGGGTGGATTACGTACGATAAACAGATTCGCCCGTGAGATCCCCCCGTCGGGATGTCTTCATAGACATTCGGCTGATGCTCATCAAACGTGATCATCACTTGATGGCTCGTAGTGCCAGTTCGAGAGTTTCATTTTCAAAGATCCTTATTAGTATATGTACTATAATACTTCCTCTTTGAGCGATCAAGGTTCGGTTTCTCAGTTTAGAGTATGCGTGTCATATGTGAAGTATTGGAGCTATTCTGTTCTTTATATATTTCCATTAGCCGATGTTTCGAGATCTCCAAATATTCGAAGGGCTTCCTCCTTTGGTCCCTGGTTGGTACATAGGAAGTCTGGAGCTCCCCTTTGGCCCCTGGTTGGTACATGGAGTTCCCATCTTATTATTATTCAAAACGGGTAGTCGGTTCCTTATTTCCGTATGACGGTTGAGACCGAGAGTTTATGTTTATTGTTTTCTTTTTGTAAAGGTAGGCTTCTTGGTTGGCTTTTGATCGAGTGTGTGCTTTTATAGCCGCTCTATTTTTATCAAGGCGTTTCGTTCTGGAAACTCATAATTAAGTTAGATTGGTGACTGATTATACTAGACCCGTCTAACGATACCCTTAGATTTGGCGGCTGATATACTAGACCCGTCTAAGGGGGCGAATCCTGAAGTCCTACACCTGGGTTCTAAAATTCGAAAGTTGTACATTTGTCTGGGAGTTTGATACCTTCACATATTAGTTATTGTATATTACTATTCCTCATAAATGTTTTGGGTTTCTTTTCGCATCATCTATTTGGATAGATTGGACTTTATTTAAATTGATTAATGGTTAAACAAAACACAAGTTAGGTATAGTAACTTGATATAGATAATCTCAGTAAATATGATTGGTCCAACCTTGAATCGGATAGAATCCCAAAGGCTGGACCTTAATCCACACTGAGTAACTTTTATAAGTTACTCACGTTCCACGGTTGGTTGTGGGTGCAGGTAAGGATCAGGAGTCCCTTTTGATGTCCAGAGGAGAGCGTTAGGATGGAGTCCCGGCGTCTTCCGTTTTGAAGATCACTTCAGTTGTTTCTTTTATTCCTTTTTGTTAGGATTAGTATGTAGTAGGTTAGCTAGGGTCGGTCCCACGTCCTTTGATGGAACCGTCCTCTTATGTATGTATTTTATTTTCTTTATCTTTCGCTGTAAACTTTGTATAGACGCTGGAAAAAATATATATATTTTTGTTGGATGTTCATGTACTGTGTGAATTGTGTGTGCTTTCCTTAAATTAAATATAATAAATACATCTTATATGTGTTTCTAATGTGGCAAACTAAGCCTTTCGTGTACTTGTAATTAAGTACACGTGGCGGGATTAACACCCTTAAGCTAGTTATTATTTTTGGGTTATGACAGTTTGCGAACAGTACTGTTTATCAAAATGAGAAATGTATTTCTAATTGCCGAAATTTTTCATTATAAACAAATAAAAAAATATACCACTGTAGAAAAAATCGAGCAGAAATCACCAAAATAGACAATCCGCTATCTCTGATAGCAGACCATTGGTCCTCCAACAGAGCCAGTGGACCAAAATGGGCCCCACCACGCAGCCTATTTTCTCGCATTTTTTTGTCCTTTTCCCATCCTCCATCTCTGTTGGAGGACCAAAAATCACGGACCAAAATTGGGTTTTGGGTTTTGTCCTTTAGCCATCCTCCATCTCTGTTGGAGGACCAAATGGGCCCCACCCATCGTCACTTCTTTTTTATTCTCTTCCTTCTTTCTTTCTTTCTTTCTCCTTCCTTCTCCGCACAACCTCTTCTTCTTTCTCCTCTGCCTTCTCTTCTTCTCTTCTCCCCTTGTGCCACAATCCACCCAGTCACCAACAGAGAGCAACCAAGCCACCAACAGTCAGAATACTTCATTGGTGCGTTTTTTAGTAATTTTTTTATTTGTAAGATATAATTTTTTGTTTATAATGAAAAAAATTTAGTTGCATGCTTAAATTTGTTGCGTTATACATGCTTAAATTTTTAGTTTATAATGAATAATTCATTGGTGCATTATGGGCTCATTTGTTGTTAGATTTAGTTGCATGCTTAATTTTTTAGTTTAAATTATTTAGATTGTTAAATTTGTTGCGTTATGGGTGCGTTATGCATGCTTAAATTTTTAGTTTATAATGAATAATTTTTAGTTTGTAATGATTTTGCATGTAGTTTTTACAATGGAGAGAGCGAGAAGTAGCACTTCACGGCGCAGCACATCTGATGCTCCGCTCCATTCTCTTCCATTCAATCATCGACCACACACGGACCTCCTTCATATGCCTCTTGTCCAGCACAAGGTGTCGAAAATTTCGCCAAATTCGATACGTTTCTTCTTAGTAAAAATAATATTATTTTAAATTATACATACTCTCTAAAATTTGATTACTAACATTTGCACTCTACAAATTTTGCAGAATGCGGTCGAAATAATCATCAAGTGCCACAAACCCCAACTGAAATATCACCTGAGTTATGACGAAGGATTAAAAAGACTTGGGTTATTTCACGTATGTTGGATGGGCCGGACATCGCTAATAGGCAAGTCACAAATACAAGCTCTTATCGAGCGTCGCATGAAGCGTAACCCGTCAAGCGTCAAGCGTCATGCGTCAAGCGTCATGCGTCAAGCGTCATGCATCAAGCGTCAAGCATCAAGCATCAAGCATCAAGCGTCAAGCGTCATGCATCAAGCGTCAAGCGTCATGCATCAAGCGTCATGCGTGAAACGTCATGCGTCAAACGTCAAGCGTCAAGCGTCATGCCTCAAGCGTCAAGCGTCAAGCGTCATGCATCAAGCGTCATGCGTCAAGCGTCAAGCGTCAAGAGTCATGCATCAAGCGTCAAGCGTCATGCGTCATGCCTCAAGCGTCAAGCGTCATGCGTCATGCCTCAAGCGTCATGCGTCATACGTCAAGCGTCATGCGTCAAGCGTCATGTGTCAACCATCATGCATCAAGCGTCATGCATCAAGGCCAAAACCCAAAACCCGTGATTTTTGGTCCTCCAACAGAGATGGCGGATGGCTAAAGGACAAAACCCAAAACCCAAAACCCAGCCCGTAATTTTTGGTCCTTCAACAGAGATGGAGGATGGCTAAAGGACAAAACCCAAAACCCAATTCTGGCTCGTGATTTTTGGTCCTCCAACAGAGATGGAGGATGGAAAAAGGACAAAAAAATGCGAGAAAATAGGTTGCGTGGTGGGGCCCATTTTGGTCCGCTGGCTCTGTTGGAGGACTAATGGTCCGCTATCAGAGATAGCGGACTGTCTATTTTGGTGATTTCTGCTCGATTTTTTCTATAGTGGTGTTTTATCTTTTTTATTTGTTTATAATGAAAAATTTCGGTTCTAATTGCCTTTAAATAGATTCTGAAATCATGCCTAAAGTCTATACTAGAACATATCTTAAAAGAAACTAATCGACCTTAAAATATATATATATATATATATATATATATATATATAAATTGTGCTAAAATACTTTATAAAGCACCAACCTTCATATACTTTAGGCTCGTATCTCGAGATACAAAGTGCAAACAGCCGATCAAGACCGTTGAAAATGTTCTCCATACTAACATCAATTTGGAGACCAATTTTACATTTTTTGAAATTTTGTTACTATTTTTCGGATGGATGCAAAGTTTATTAATTTGGAGATCTGTAAATCGTTAGATTAACGAATTTTCCACCTATCCGATAAAATAGTAAAAAAATTCCAAAAAATATAAAATTTGGTCTCTAAATAGATGTTAATATGGAGAACATTTTCAATGGTCTTGATCGGCCGTTTTCACTTTGTATCTCGAGATATTAGTCTAAAGTATATGAATATTGGTGCTTTATAAAGTATTTTAGCACAACTATATATATATATATATATATATATATATATGAGGAGGGATCCGTAGCCGTGATCAATTTCGTAGCCGCTCCATCATGCCAAGTGTAAATCGTCGATCCGGATCGTTGAAAACATTTCTCATACTATTGTAGACTTGGAGACCAAATTTTATATTTTTTTTGGATTTTTTTTACTATTTTATCGGAAGGGTTGAAAATTGAATGTTTGTAAATCGTTAGATAAATAAATTTTCAATCCATCCGATAAATTAGTAAAATATTCAAAAAATGTAAAATTTGGTTTGCATAGCATTTCTATATATATATATATATTAACTAATAGTAACTTTAATTAGAATAACCTATTTTTTCAATAGTTAATCAACCTTATATATATTTCAGTATAGTTGATAAAATCTTTTGTAAATTTCCTTACATAATCTTTATTTAGAATTTACTAAATAACATTTAGAAAATTACTAAATATAATTATACTAAATTCATACTTAATTAAAATCCTTTTAAAATTTAGCATTTTATCTTTTTTTTTTATTAACACTAAATACTAATTATGAATAGTAGCTAAATTTTATAACTAATTAAGATAATTATAATATTATTTACTATACAAGTAACTATAATAATTATAATTATATATTTCCTTAATTATAATTAATTACACTGATTCCTACAAGTCGGTAAAATTTCGAATCTGAAAACAACCAAGAACCATTATGGTCATAAACAAAACTATGTTTCCATACATGGTCACAACCATAAATACTTTCCATACATTATCAAAGCCACAAATATCTTTTCATACATGGTCATGACCGTGAATATCTTTCCATACATGATCATGACCATAAATATCTCTCCATACATCGTCTTGGCAAAAAATTTCTTTCCACGTATGGCCATAGCCAAAATATATTTCCATGCATGGTTATGCCAAAAATATTTTCTTTTTGTTCTTTGGTGCTTATATTTTTTTTATAAGATCCAAAAATAAATTACCCATTGTGTCATCTACGGTCTGCAATGGTGTGATTGCGGTCAACAGATGCATCAGTTCATGATTTTGTGCAATTCTTTTGCACAATAATCCCTGTCAGTTCAAAAATTTGGTTCTGTTTTGGGACAACTCTTTGTAAAAATTTCCTATTTCAAATTTTAAGTCCTAAATTGTTTCATATATTTCCATATCTCAACTTTATTTGTCCAAATAATTATTTTAAACATTCATAAATCAAAATTTGAATAATATCTATTCAAATCGCATAAAATTTTTGACAAAATTCAAATTTTTGTTTCAAGAATATTTAAAATAATCAAATAACAAATACAAGAAAGCACAAATCCTTTTGCAACAATTAAAATTTGATATATTTCCAGAAAATAAACAATACTTAAATAATGCAACAAAGGTGACTCTAATACAATTTGTTGGTGCAATTTCAATTAAGGTAGAGCAAAAAACTGAAATCCTAAATTAAACATGAAATTGCAAAAGAAACTCCGTGCAAGAAATAAGATTAAAATTAGATGCGGAAGCGTGAACTTACAATCGTCTCTTAATGCCTCTCGCCTTTTGCCACTCAAGCAAGTCGAGAAGTCGGGAATGACGATCGAACGACACCTCAGTGCACCAACGATCCTTCCAAGCAACTCCCGGTTCCAACTTTTCTTCAAGGTCACGAATGAACCGAGAAGTATTCTATTAGTAATGGAGAGATAAGGAGGCATATGCACAACACATGTGCTCCAACATAACATACCGATAATGCTTGGAGACCCAACGCCTTTTATATCCATTTATATAAATCAATTTGAAGAATGATCAAATGATATATATATATATATATACACTAAATTCTGTTGAGCCCGTTTTGTCAGGTATCTTGACCCAAATCAATTGACTAGGCCCAAACAATAATCCTGACATTTCAGCACTAGCATTAATTGAATTAATCATAATAGGTCTATCAACAATTATAATTAATTCACATTAAATTTCGTATGTATTCGTACACATAATCTTAGCAAAATACGTATTATGCCTTATATAAACTAATCACATTTTATGGCATAGCTGATGTTACTCCTCATAACATAGGTGATAATATGAGATATATTAATCACATAACACGTAGTCCAAACTTTATTTATTGAATTTGACGTCTTAATAATAACAACAACTCCTTCGTTGATCCCAGGTGCGAGTTCCTGAAAATTATATATTTTTCTTTGTATATGACCTAACATGACCTACCTTTATTTTTCTTTTAACTGGACTGCGGTATCAAATGTCCCCTGAAATTGACAAACGACCTTAGGATTTGACATGCCATCTGCATAACGATAATTTTTACCATGGATTTGACCTACCTACAATTCATGTCATCTGCATTAATTCCTTGCTCATGAGACCTGGTATAAAGGTTGTAGTATATTATTATTATAAATAGTTAATAATTACTTTATAATATTAAAAGTAGTAAATATTAACTCCAATCTTGATAAGAGGTGGTGTTGAAAGACAGGCCGAGTGACCGTCAGCTAGGGATGATTGAGGGCATCTAACCGGATGGATTACGTACGGTGTCAGTTTCGCCCGTTAGATTCTTGTGACTGGATGTCTTCAAGATTTTTTGAATGCGCTCATTCATTGAGTGCATCACTGGATGGCTCGGAGCACCATTAGGGAATTCTCTTTTCAATCTCCTCACTATTATTATCCTAGAATACTTTTCTCCTTAATTAAGTGATTTAGGTTTCGGTACTCAGGTTCAGAGTATGCGCGCCAAATTGATCTATAGGAGCTATTCTGTCTTTATGATTATATTCTTTTATGTAGCCAGCTTATTGTGAGATCTCGAATATGTCTGAAGGGATTTGCCCTTTGGCTCCTAGTTGGTACTAAGAAAGTCTGGAGCTCCACTTTGGCTCCAGATTAGTACAAAGAGTCTTCTTTATTATATTTTTTCAATGGATAGTCGATTCCTTATTTCTATATGGCAACTGAGATCGTACATTTTATTTTTCTCTTATTCTTTTGGTGAGGTAGGCGTTGGATTCGGTTTTGACCGAGTGTATTTGTTGAGGTCGCTCAGTGTTCTAGGGTGTTTCTGCCTTGAGATTCCGAATTTGTTTAAGTTTGTAAGTTGCATTGTCCGGACTCATCGTGCGCTCACTTAAGGGTGAATCCATGTCTTACAACTTGACGATTATTTTGTTGGGTCGTGAATGGTTCAAACCCGTTAATTAGCTCAAGCTGCGGAAAGATCGTAAAACAAAAAATTTACTTCTAACTTAAGCCAAGGATTAAACGAGGTATGTCAGATAAACTACCGAGGGTGTCCACCTCCCGTTTACTTTGGCATCAAAACTCGATTTAATCCTTATATAGATCTACTCCATAATTGATTTCTAAAATTTTAATCTACATACAAATTAAATAGATTAATATAACATTTATACCTTGATCCAAATTTGAATTGGATTGTAGCAGACTCGAAAGACCGAATCTGAGAAGCTTCTCTCTTCGGAGTATCAGACGTCTGATACCTCTATCGGTAATCCACCAGGACTGACCAAAATAGCGATTTATTTCTTTTGTCAGAAATACTATAAACCACGAAATTCTGCGAAAATATATTCACGACTCGCAGTTATTCAAATATGAAATACCGCTTCTTTTGCAAAAATACTATTTTTTTAATGCCGTAAACTACCGTAACTGAGATAGAGAGAAAAATATATTTATCTTTCGATGCTGAGTTAACAGATACGAGTCGAATTTTGATGTATTTTTCTCTCTCCATGCCCATCTATTTATTGGAAAATAAGCAGGCTGGCCGATTACCGAGATACCCTTGAAAAAGTGATATTACCAAAATACCCCTTAAAGGGTCGATTGGGACAAAATATCCCAAACTTTATTTTTCAAAATAAATGTTTTTGCCGACATCCCTTTATATATATATTTTTTATTTATTTATTTTTAATTAAGATTTTAATTTTTAATTAAGGTTTTAATGTGATAATGATTTTCATCCCAAATTCAAAATCATAATTAATATTTAAAATCTAAATGAAATATATATATATATATATATATATATAATTATTCTCAACAATTATATTTCTCAGGGTTCGATATCGGTTTGGTTTTGGTACGATTTATACAATGCATCGAATACGTTTATAAAACCAACCTTTGTTTCTGCTTGTCATCTTATATGACATATATAATTTAATTATATCACATATAATTAATTATAACCATCTTAATATTAATTATAATCAATTTATAATTAATCATTAAGATTCTCTTATTAGCTCGTATACGGTGTGACACAATAGGATCTGTGTTATGTTGGTAAATAGAATTAAAACCATTTTTAACTTCTATAATCATAGGAGGCATCTGACATCTGCACTATGGTCATCCAATTACACAGATGATGTTGTACTATACAATACCACGATCCACTAAACCATTTTAGTCGTGTTAATTATTTTGTCTCACAGTGTCAGATTAGTTTCAAGGTAGGTGTGTGTCATCCTTGCAAACTTAATTTTTTCTCGATCTTGAGCAGATGTATCAAATATAATTACTCTTGTAATTATACTGCAAGCAGAAAATCTTACTCAAGGGGCCCAGTGATACTATAACTCGTATAGAGATACGAGGGACAATAGTACTTTTGGTAAACCATCACTACCTCAGCTAAGTTGTGTACCGAAAAGCTATCGTTATGACTGCATTTTACGGACAGCGTTAGATAACAATCACACATACACATCTCTTAGTAGGAAAGATGAATACCTCATACTTTAGAACTTAACACTGAATGAAAACATTAATGACACATACACAATTTAATTTAATGTTTCATTCGAGGTCTGTCAAATATCATGTTCCTGAAACATGTATTTATGTGATTAAAACGACATCTCATGTCTATGGTCTGTAAAACTTAACCATATTTTAATCCACATTCCAACTTTGTAACGATAAATTAGTGTTCATGCTAATTACCTTGATTAGAGACTTTTAAGAGTATATATTATCTGTATTATGAAGTTTCACAATTTCAGTTATTGACTCTAGTCAGATAAAAGAATGATCCATAAATTCAATAATACTCAAGGCAACAAAATGACAATTTATTAATCACTCAATTTATGAACAAAGCTTTATGATAATCTATCGTATTATTGACTTCAAGATTATTACAAAACTAACATATTTTTGGGTGCTTGATTAAATCCTTACTATTTATATATTATAATATTTCTTAAATTTTCTGTTTTGATTTTGACATCTTTATTTCTCACTAGATTTTGAGATTACGTAGACCACTAAATTTATTTCCTAATCTTCAACTCAACTTTTAAATTTAAATTTAACAATGTGATTATCAAGTGTTGTTTTGGGTTCAATCTTATAGAAAGGTTTAAGCTCAAAGGCTTGATATAATATGCACTGAGTATTTTTATAAATTACTCATGTTTCCACAATGGTTGTGGAGTCCAGGTAAGCAGATGTGGATCTATTCAAGGGCAAGTCCGGACAAGTGCCCGAGCTTGATTTTTCAAAAAATGCAAAATTTAGTGTATTTTTAATTATTTTGTAGTGAAAAAATGAGTTTTTAGCGATATTTTAGTGGGTTTTAATGTGTTTGGGCCCGAGTTTGATCTCAACCTCAGTGCCCGAACTTAGTTGTGTCAGGGCTAAAATAGCCTCTGGATCCGCCCCTGCAGGTAAGAGCATAGGTGTACAATCATAGAGCGCTACGAGCTGATCACACGAAGCCGCAATTGGAGCGCTAGTATAAATGGTAGGCTAGCTGTGTTTGGCGACCGGTCTATCAACGGGGCCGTAATCTCCCTTGTTTACTTTTATCCGCTTCCGCAACTCTATTATCATTGATACATGTATTTATGAAGTAATGTGATCACCTTGATTTATGTAGTTATTTTATGTATTGTACCAGTGACATGTTTGTATTTCTACACATTTATTTACTTATAATTTATTTATTGAGTCTTCCGTTACGTGCTTCTGGACGCACACATGGCGAGATTAGTCGTCCCGATCCGCTTCATATTTGTGAAATGTGACATAGTAAATATGAATTCGTACATGCATAAATTTTATAAAACTAATTTGCATTAATTTGGATCGTGCAAGGGTATGATTCGATCCGATTCATTGATAGCTCCTAGCTATCTGAATATATCGGGCGCAGAATGACTCGGATCTAACCCGATTTTTGAACTGACTTGTGATCGATCAGACCTGATCAGGTCAATATGCACTAAATAACATTTTTTCTTAATTTCACGAATTGTTGACAACCAGAACACGAACGGATCAGTGACGTTCTATGAAGTTAAACATGACTCGATCCCACTCGTTCAATTGCCACCTCTACTATCTATGTCAGAATTGCAGACCTCTCAAATAAGTCAATTTTGTACCTCTAATTATAAATAATAAACAAACTATTAGCTAGAAATATAGGAATATGTCCCCTTTTATTTTCTTCCTGAGTACCAGCAAAAAAGATAATATTAATAAAAATGTGATGGCAAACTCTGCTAACCAGCAAATTGTGCACAAAGTAATCTACATAGATAGCCAACGAGTGGCAGAAAGAATATAGAGGTCCGTTTGACGCATTGGGTACTTATTTAAGTTATTTTCCCACCATTAATTGGATATGATTAAACAAAAAAAAGAAGGGCTTCTGTTTCATTTTTTTAAGTCGATAGGGGGTCCCTTTCATATTGATATGTACATTTCATTAAACTAACAGTAATAAGGTAATAATGTAATAGTAATATAGTATTAATCAAATAGTGAAATAGATCACTAGTTCATGTAATGAGGACTTCGATTGTGAACACAAAATTTTGAGTACCATCGAATATTAAATAGGAGTACTATTCATTAATTAACATAAAAAATTATGTAGAAAGAACCTCTAACAATTCATAAGATGATTAAAATTGTAATATTGACTCGACCATAATCCAGAAAGGGAGCTGATATATCGATACCTTCAGTGATACCACCATCGATACCAACATGACAGATCAAGTTGAATTCAGTTTGCATGTTGTTTTTTTTATGATGCATGTTGTTTTTTTGTATTATACATATTGTTTTTGTTATTATGCATATAATTGATCGATCGCTCCACTGAAAACGAATGTCGCTACACTCACCGACGCGGATCACTACGCTTATCGATGCGAACTGGACGAATCCAGTTGCATTTATTTTGAAAAGTTGTTCTAGTTATTATGCATGTTGTTTTTGTTATTATGCATGTTATTTTTTGTTATTATGCAAGTAAATAACATGCAAAATAACAAAAACATCATGCATAATAACGAAAACATAATAAATCATAAGTATAACAAAAAACATAATGAACTTAGCATATAAATCATAAGTATTTGACTATTATTTATGTTTTTAGATGCACAATAACAAAAAAAAATGCATAATAACGAAAATAATATGCATCATAAGTAAAACAAAATTTCATAATAAATCATAAATAAAACAAAAAACATATTGAACTTAGCATATAAATCATAAATATTTAACTGTTATGCATGTTATTAGATGCACAATAACGAAAACAATATGCATAATAACGAAAACAATATGAATCATAAGTAAAACAAATTTTCGTCGGGACTCAACTAGACGTGTCCAGTTGGTATCGCTGACGGTATCAAAGTTGGGATCCGCGAAACATTTTCCATCCAGAAATTATAAAGCCTCCCTTATACTTCTCTCTCTCTCTCTCTCTCTCTCTATCTCCTTTCGTTTTTGGTAATACAAAGATTTCTGCCATGCATGCAAGGACCATTACAGCTCAATGTTCTGTCCAGTACCCCATTGTGTCCAAATCTCAACAGCTATTCTCGTGACATATTGCATGGCCACACACCGCCACACAATCCCTAAACATAATATCACCTTTAAGCGAACTTTCTCTCTACATATAAAGCATTATCACTATTCTTAAACCATCAAATTAAGAACAAATACAAGAAAGCACAAATCCTTTTGCAACAATTAAAATTTGATATATTTTCAGAAAATAAACAATATCTTAAATAATGCAACAAAGGTCACTCTAATACAACTTGTTGGTGCAATTTCAATTAAGGTAGAGCAAAAAACCGAAATCCTAAATTAAACAAGTAATTGCAAAAGAAACTTTGTGCAAGAAATAAGATTAAAATTAGATGCGGAAGCGTGAACTTACAACTGTCTCTTAATGCCTCCCGCCTTTTGGCACTCAAGCAAGTCGAGAAGTCGGGGATGACGATTGAACGACACATTGGTGCACCAGCGATCCTTCCAAGCAACTCTCAGTGCCAACTTTTCTTCAAGATCACGAATGAACCGAGAAGTATTATATTAGTAATGGAGAGATAAATAGGCCTATGCACAACAATAAAATTAAGTTCTCTTTCATCTTCCTCCTCCTCAACTCTATTCTATTTTCTGTATAAATCCTTCAAAATTCAACATGATATCTGAGCAAGATTATTGCCCGATCCTGACAAACTTTCGCAAAAATCCTTAAACCCGAAAATACACCTCAGAAGCTGTCAAAATGACAGAAAAAATCTCAGATCAACCCTTTCGGAAGCCATGGTTTCAGAGCAAGTTGTTGCTCGATCCAAAAAAATCTTTCACAAAAATCACAATTCCAAAATACAAAGTTGTTCGACACAAGAGGTGTCAGAGCAAGAAAAGAAAGCTCAAATTAAGCAAGAAATCAACAAGAACAATGACTTTAAAGCCCAATATTGGTGACCAGTACCGAGCTACAACCCACAAACAGTGAGGAGCCATGCAGCTCCAACAAAAACTTATCAGATTGAGAATAGTTTCAGAGCCAAGAGAGCCAAGAAATCTTCCTCTCTGTCAAGAAACAAAACAGAAAAGCTTGGATGGATCAAAGCAAGTTGTAGCTCGATCTAGAAAAGCTTCTGCAAAATCAATGGATCAGAGCAAGTTGTTGCTCGATCCAGAAAAGTTTCCGCAAAAGCTTGGATACATCAGACCAAGTTGTTGCTCGATCTAGAAAAACTTCAGCAAAATCCAGAAAAAGTCGTAGAGCCAAATACTAGTGTTTTGTGTAGAGCTAAAACCCACAAATATGTGAGAAGAGCCCTATACCATCACCAAAACAAAGAAAAAACCTCATACCTGACAGAGAGGATCAGAGAACGTCCTGACAAATCATACACAAAAAGATAAGTAAAAACTCTTAACCACTCGTGCAAAATCACCATTGATCACAAGTGGGATAATCAAAGATGTAAGCTAGACAAACTCTTGTGCAAACAAAACAACCAGCAAAAGATAAAAAAAAAAACCACTCGCAACACCCAACCAGTAAAACACAAAAAAATAAAACCAGAAAATCAACAAAAACAAGTTATCTACTCACTAAGCCGAAGCAGTTTAACAACTGAAGGAGGTCGAAGAAGGGAAGAGAAAGCCGGAGAGGGGGAGAGAAAGTCAGGGAGGGGGGAGATTTACCACAATCTCCGACTACTTGAAGTGAAAGGGGCCATTCTCGAAAGGGGAAGAGAAGAGACAACTGACGAAGTTAGATATCGATTTAACCAATACCTCACCTTTGAGCTCAATTATAGAGGTTTAGTTTTTACTCCCTCTTTATTTCCAAATAGTCTTGGTAAAACTGAATAGAAAACATTATCTTTAATTTCTGAAAAAAGAAAATTGTAAAGAGGAAAAATAGTCTTGTAGAGAAGACAAATAACCTTGCAAAGAGGACAAAGAGTCTGAATCCAAGGCCTTCTCTTTAATTTCATAAAAAGGAAATTGTAAAGAGGACAAATAATCATGCAAAGAGGACAAAGAGTCTATTTTGGAATACCTTGATTTAAAATCGGTTAGACCTATGTCAAGTCCAAACTTTACAACTATCATTTTCGGGAAATAAAGAGTTGTAATTCATGTCTAGAGAGACCAATTGAAAATAAATAGTTGACAATTGGACTTTCTACTGTTAATGCTTCAAATAAGAAAACACAGTTTGTACCAGAAAAGAACAAACCAACCTCAAGCAAGCTGGTAAGAATACCGACAAGAACCTTGCAAAGAATTTTCTTCAGGGGGACAAATTAAGATAAAAAGAAGGCAATGGTCAAATCATACAGCCTTCAACAATTGATTGTGATGCTGACCAAAATAAAACCATACAATATTATTTAAAAAAAATCAATTTAAATAAATTAATAGCATCATATTTTTAAAAAAAGGAATATATTTTCAAATAAAATAACAAAGGAATTTTTAAAATTCATTTCTTTATATTTTATTTCGGGCAAGCCATATTAGTTCATATTCTTATATAGATTAGTAGTGCAAACAAGTCAATCTATATTTGATAAAATAATAATGGATAACACATTATAAATCATATAATTTTGAAAAAATATCGATGCATTAATATTCAAAATGAACTTTGAAATACTAAAAATTCTTTTAATTACAATTTCGTAATTATGAAGCTATGAGTTTAAAAATAAATAAAAATATAATTACATAAATATTATAAATCACAGTTGAAATAAAAATGATTTGAAATATTGATCTTATAAATTGATTTCTTCTACAAAATTGACTTTTTTATTATTAACAAAAAATCCAATTTAATTTCACTAACGGTCACCTAAAAGAAAATTAATTTAAAAAATGTATACTTTTTGTTTAATAAATTATAAAAGATATAAATATGGTGAACAAATCTACATCAGTGGTCAAAATAGTATGGTCAAATAAATGTATAAGGGCATGTATAAACAAACAACCATGAATTGGCCATATAAAGGTAGTAGAGGACACCGATAATGATATCCATGAGGGGGAGAACAAAAATTAGAATGGTATCACAATGATTATAAAGGATATCACAACCTCTACATGATTATTAAAACATACCAAATGATAAATATGGTTGGTTCATATAATCATATCGGGATTAGAGCCACACAACAACAAAAGTAAACTGATACTCATAACCGAGATGAACCTTCGAGACAAAAAGCATCATCCTTCGAGAGGTGATTGTGCATGTGTTATGTAAATGATGGATGTGTGTAAGATGCATGATTAGAGAAGTCAATCAAAGGTGAAGTCCATCTATGAACCCACATCAGAGGTGGTGAGCAGAGACAGTGAAGAAGTCCCTATATGGATCCGAATGTGAGGTGATGATGATAGTGAATGACCTATGGTGAAGCCCTTTATGGACCCTCATGAGAGGTGATGAGTAGTAGCTATGGAGAAGTCCCTCTATGGATCAGGATGAGAGAGGTGATGTGTGGTGAAGAACCAGTAAAGAAATTCGGACCATGATTAATGGATCTAATTGTAAATGCATTAAGTTGTCGGCAAAACCATGAATTACAAAGTGTTGATCCAAAACTAGTGTACCATAATGTTGGTAAACGTGCTAGAAAATATCAATAATAGTGTACCAAAATACTGGTAAACACACCACAAGAAATCAATACTATGAACAAATCAGGTGATATTAAAAGAATCAGAATAATATTATTTTTTTGGGTGTTTCTTGCAGGTATTGAGTCTAAAACACGAAGCAGAAATCGGAGCAAACAAGACAAATACAAGCAGTAAAAGAACAAATACATGCAAATACAAGAGGTGATCAAAGAAGGAAGAAAAATCTTCCAAGACCGGATGTAGAAGAACTCATCACATATGTCGCATATACATGACAATCTTGTATTGATCGATATCTACAATTTTAGCTTGAGGGGGCGTGTTGAGAATACCAAATAATGAATGACTAAATTATAAAATAGGTAAAGTAGAAAAAGAAAATAATATAAATATTTAAAAATATAAATGAGTCAAAAAGGTCAGTGGCGGCGGAGCCATTCATGGGCAAGCCCGGGCAAGTGACTGTTTTCAAAAAACGCAAGATTTAGTGTATTTTTAATTATTTTGTAGTGAAAATGAACTTTTAATGATATTTTAGTAGATTTTAGTGGGTTTGTGCACGGACTTGATCTCAACCTCAGTGCCCAAAGTTAGTTGTGTCCGAACTCAAATAACCTCTGAATCTACTCCTGAAAAAGGTGATTGTACCCTTTGACCGTCTGAAATTACAAATAAGCCATTAGAATTAAAAGGCCCAAGTGGACGCTAGCCGTTAGAGATCTCTCTTATGCTGGGTATTCATTTGTAACAACACAACACAATAATAAAATGAAGCTCTCTTTCTTCCTCCTCTATTCTATTTTCTTTATAAACCCTCCAAAATTCAACAGTTATGGTTTTAGAAGTTTAGATATAAATTTTTTTATCCAAAATTAAAATAATCAATATCTCATACACATAGAATAATAGTTTTTTACACAATATTTTTGAATTTATTTAAATTCACATTGAACATATCTATATTAACAAATACAAGAACTATTTATAACTTGGGCTGGACCACCTTAAATTCTCACTTAATTTTTTTACTTTATACAGACTACAATGCACTATTAACAAACCATAACCTTGTTTGCACACTATAAGAACACGCCAGCAATAATGACCTGGATCTCAAGAACAACCCACACAATCAAATGGGGAGGCAAGCATGCCGTAGACAAGAAGAGATAAACAGAGGGCCATGGACAGAGGAAGAAGACAAAATGCTCAAAACCTACATGCAAGATAATGGAGAAGGCAAATGGAAATGCCTCCCAAAAAGAGCAGGTTCAAATAGCATTCATTTAGTCTCTTTTTTCTGTTGTTACTACTCATGATCTAGCTATATTTTAAAGGAGGATGTCAAATTGCAACTTGTAATTATAATACTCAGGCTTAAAGCGAAGCGGGAAGAGTTGCCGGTTGAGATGGCTCAACTATCTGAGGCCTGGCATTAAGAGAGGCAACATAACTCATGACGAAGAGGATCTCATCACAAGGCTTCACAATCTCCTAGGAAACAAGTAAATTTAATTTGTCAAAACCAACTTCCAAATTTTAACATGAATTGCATCTATAACTTGGGAGGAAAAAGAAAGAAACACAATAATTTACGCATTTTCAGGCCTTGGGATTAAATTTAATATGAAATTTGTAATGTAATTAGCAAGAGATTAATTGTTGCTCAGTCTGCCAAAAAAAAATCTACTTACTGGGATGAAATCACCACAGTTTACATTTATACTCATGTGTATTGGCGCTGACAAAAAATTCAACATATCCAAGGTAACTCATGCCAGTACTAATAAAAAACTTTTGATTAGTACAGAAGTTTCTGATATCAATTCATTTTCAGGTGGTCTTTAATTGCAAAGAGGCTCCCAGGCCGAACCGACAATGAAATCAAGAACTACTGGAATACATGTCTAAGGAAGAAACTACAATACAAGCACGATCTCAGTGAATCTGAAACGTCGATCAGTACCAGATGCAGTGTCAAGTTCTCATTTTGTTCAAATAATCAGCACAAAGAGAACAACACTACTGAGATAACCGAAACCACACCCGGGACAACGATGTCGAGTGCTGACCTTTCCGCAAGGAGTGATCAACTCCGAGAAGAGAATTGGTGGAACCAGTTGGGCTCTTTGGATACTTCTTTTGATTTTGGCAATTTGGTATAAATTTGTGACAGTAACTGTGTCGAATATCAGTAAAATGTAAGTTGTGGGGTTAGATTTTAGCAGCAGAAGACATCAACTGTAGAGTGTCAATACTGGGAGCTAGCTTAGGTACGTACTTGAACAATGGATGAAATTAATGCACTGAAGGTGCTTCTCTGTCGGGGGCACGACAAGTTCAATTATATTAGGAAAACAAATTATACAGTGTCCCAGTGAATCCTCAATTGAATCCCTCATTTTCACTGACAAATGGGCTCATTTTCTCTAAAAAAATCGAAATTTGTGAAACTCGTGCACTGTGACTGTGAGAGACTTCAAAAATGGAAGGATATACTACAAGACCCTGTTCTTCTACTGCACAGTATCGCGCCTCAACTGCCATATGGACAAACAAGAGGGTTTTAGATTTGAAGCACGAATCACGAGAAAATCAGACGATCTCGAAAGCGTGTAGTACGGTGCCGCGCGTCAAACGATCTCATTCCTATACTACATGAGGCTTAAATCAGAGCATGTATTTAGCTAGGTAGAACATACTGTTTTGAAGATGGAAAAATTCAAAAGTTGATGTTTAATGCCGTAATGCGACAGAACTAGGAAGCGCCATATCTCACTGTTTTGTTCAGTCATATATAAAAGGTGATTGATGAATAGTGTCATTTTGCATAGATCCGACTTGATATTACTGTCTTTTAGCATCTTACCTCAAACTAGGAGTGGCATAATTTGAAAAAACCCACCTAACCCGACCCATTTCGAACCCGACATCCCGACTAGATTTTTATAATATTGAAAATGAAATAAAAAAACTAAAACAAGAAAGAAATATTGTTCTAGAAGTACAAAAAACAGAAAAGTAGAAGTTGTCAACATTCTTTTGAAAAAAGTCAAATGATCAATGTTGACAACATTGGTCATTAAACCTCCTCTCTCCTCAACAAAAGCAAAATCTTTTTCTTTTATACGTATATTTTTTTATTAATAAAAAATATATATAATTTAATTGAGTTGAGTTATTTTTAGATAATTTTTTTAGCAACTTTAGTTGCGTTCATAGGGACTGTAAGTAGTATTTTTTACCGTCGCAAATTATCGAGATGTAGATATTTGAGTTTACTTTCATCGCGTCGAGTTTGATTTTTTATTGAAAAAAACGAGCGATTCAATATTGATTCTGACGAAAACGCGTAATAAAAAGTTACTAATTAAGACGCTAAGTTAAAAATGAAGCCAAATTTGAGACAAAAATTCCTTTGACTGCAAATCAGACTCGACATAATGGAATTAGACTCAGATATTTACAGCTTAATGAATTGCGATGATAAAAAACTAACTACATTACCAACAAACATAGTCGAAGTTGTTATAAAAAAATTAAGTATGATTAATTTTTTTTCTACAAACTTCGGCTACGCTCGCTGGGACTGTAAATAGTTTTTTATCATTGGAAGTCATCGAGATGTAGATATCTGAGTCTACTTCCATTGCGTCGAGTCTGATTTATGGTCGAAGGAATGTGCATCTCAAATTTGGCTCCATCTTCAACTTATATCCTAATTAGTAATTTTTTATCAGGAGTTTGAGTCGGAATCAATTTTGAATCGCTCGTTTCTCCGAACACAAATCATACTCGACGCGATCGAAGTAGACTCCAATATCTATTGCTCGATGACTTACAATGATAAAAAAACTAACTACAGTCCCGACGAGCATAGCCAAAGTTTGTAGAAAAAATGCTAATCATACTTAAATATTTTTTATAACAACTTTGGCTATGTTTGTCGGGACTAATTAGTTTTTTATAGTCACAAGCCATCAAGTTGTAGTTATCCGAATCTACTTTCATCTTGTCGAGTCTGATTTGCGGTCAGAGAAATTTGCATCTCAAATTCTGCTCCATCTTAAATTTATGTCTTATTTAGTATTTTTTAACACGAGTTAGCGTCAGAACCAACTTTGAATCGCTCGTTTCTTCGATAATAAATCAGACTCGATGCCATAAAAGTAGAGCTGAATATATATTGTCGATTGTTTGCGAAGATGAAAAAAAATACTACTTACAATCCCGACGAACAGAATTGAAGCTGATGCAAAAAAAAAATCTAAATATAACCCAACTCAATTAAATTATTTATATTTTATTAATAAAAAATACTATCATACAAAAGCTTTTGGTTTTTTTGGAGAGAGGGGAAGGTTTAATGACCAGTGTTGCCAACACTGGTCATCTGTTTTTTTTAAAGACCGGTGTTAGCAACTGCGATCTTTTCTATTTTTCGAACTTTCAAAACAATCTATATTTGTATTTATAATTTATTTATTTATTTTTCTAGTATTAAACAAATGGCCTCCCAACCCAATTCAAACCCAACTTGACTCAATATTTTGATTTAATCGATCCAATATGATACGACCTGAGGCGACTCGTAAGTGAATTCGAAGCAATACATGTCAACCTGAAATCCAACTCGACTCGACCCAAGATGATTTCTAACTCGAGCCAAAATGATATAGGAGGACCAAAACTCGACTTGACCTGACCCGACCCGAGAAGACTTGTATACCAATATTATTCGATCATGCATAATTCATAATACAATTTTACTAAAAAATCGACATTGGAGATAGAAAGTCGTAATTTAATAACTCATGATTTCATAACTTGACCTGAACTTGTTTTGTCTCGACTTGAAATCGAAAAAAAATCGTCGTTGCTTGATGCGAAATTTGATCAGATCTCACCTGACTCGTGATTTGAAAATTTTAGGCATCTAACAATTTGAAACTCGAATGGATCTCACCTAACCTTACTTGCACTCCGACTATCGTCGAATGGATCTCACCTAACCTTACTATTGATAAAGCACATGATTGGCAGCTGAAAGTTGCAAGTTTGAAACAAAAGTTAAGAGGGTGGAGTGTTAATACAAGAAGGGAGCCAAAACAAACTAAAATCACATTACAAAATTATGTGCACAATTATGGTCTTATATCAGAAGACATAGAATTAAATGAAGAAGAGCTAGAAGAATTTTTATCATCCAAATCTAAATTATCTGAATTGCATAGAACAGAGGCTATTCATTGGCATCAGAGGGCTAGATCCTCCTAGATTCAAGAAGGTGATGTTAATACTGCATATTTTCATAGGATTGCATCTCATTAGAAGAATAACAATACAATATCCTCTTTACTCATTGATGGAATAAGCACATATGAATAGAAAATTATCAGCCAACATGCTTTTAAACACTATATAAACTTATTAGGCTATGTTAATTCAATAAAAGTTACACTGTCATAAACAATATTGAATGATAGTGAGAGAGTTACATTAGAGGAAAATCAACAACTTACTACACCTTTCACATTAGAGGAAATAAGAGTAGTTATTTTTTATAGTGCCCAGCCAAGACTCGTGAGCCTGATGGCCTACTCATCTTATTTTATCAAAGATACTAAGAAATAAATAAAAATGATTTAATGAGCATGTTAACTGGCTTCTATAATAATAACTTTGATCTTTCAAAACTAAATAGAGCATCTATTTGTTTGATTTCTAAAATAAAAGATGCAACTATAATTAATAAATTTAGGCCAATTATTTTATTGAATTGCTCATATAAATTTTTTACTAAAGTTTTAGCTAACAGGTTGCGTCGAATACTTGATAGGCTAATTGGATATAATCAAAGTGCATTTTTAAAAGGAAGATATATAATGAATAATATTATAACAGTTCCTGAAATGTTAGATAGTGCTCACAAAAATAAAGAGCAAGGTTTACTGATAAAGCTAGATTTTGAGAAAGCTTTTGATCAATTAAATTAGAATTTTTTATTTACAAGTCTGCAACAAAGGGGCTTTAATGTACAATGGATAAATTGGATAAATAGTACTTTAATTAGAGGTCACAGTAATGTACTCATTAATGATCAAAGTAGTACATATTTTGAATATAAAAAAGAGATAAGACAAGGGGATCTCTTATACCCTTATTTATTCATCTTTGCAGTAGAAAGTTTAAATAAAATATTAAATAAGGGAATTGCACATGATCATATGAAGGACTAGGACCTAGATTACAAAATGGTAAAAAAATCTTACATCTGCAATATGTAGATGATACATTACTATTTGTCAAAGCAGATATCCAAATGGTAGAAAAGCTATCCTGGTCTCTCAGATTATTTGAGGACATGTCTAATTTAAAAATCAACTACAATAAAATAGAAATAATTCCACTACCCTTGCCCTCTAATATAAGCACATATTATGCTGACATTCTAGGTTGTAAATGCAGCAGTCTATCTATGAAATATTTAGGATTGAATTTACATTGGAAAAAACCATCAAAAGCATATTGGTTAAAAATAATTGATAAAAAAAATTATCTAAATGGAGGGGTAAATTATTATCATTGGAGTAGATTAGTTTTATTAAATTCAGTTCTATCTTCCATTCCACTTTATTATATTGATATATATAAAATGCGTAAATTGGTTGCAAGACAGATAGACAAAATTTGAAAAGCATTCTTATGGTTTGGTAGTGATGTAGAAGGAAAAAGGAAAGGTTCATTTAGTAAAATGGGAAAGAATGTGTAGAAGAAAGGAATTTGCAGGGTGGAGTATTTTAAACATATTTCAAATGAATATTACACTATTATGTAATTGGGATTGACTTTTTATTTATCACACATACCAGAGTTTATGGAAGGAAGTAGTAACAATTAAAATAATAAATTCAATAACAAAGCCTCACCTTCCTGGAAGGGTAGAAGTCAATTATATACTTCTATACAAATTGGAAACATAAGGATAGTAGGTGATGGCAAATCAAGTAATTTTTGTAAAGATAATTGGATAAACAATTGTCCATTATATATTTAATATTCTTTGGTTTTCAAGAAAACAAAACCTGAGAAACTCATTTTAAAGCAAGTATGGAACGATGGCAATATAAAATTAAATTTACAAAGATGGGTAAGTAATGAAATGAGAAATAAGAAAAATGAAATTATTAACATATTACAAAATGTACAATTTGGAGACGGTGAAAATTTTCAGTCTGGACTTTGGAAACTAATGGAATGTATTCAGTAAAATATTTATATGAGTTTTTAAACTTAGAAGGAATTAATATTAAAATGAAACATACCATCAAGATATTAAAATTTCCTCTTATTTTATGGCTAATCTTAAATAATAAAATTTTAACAAAGGATCATATTGCTAAGAGAGGAATGTCTGGTGATTTACAATGTGTATTTTGTGGACAAACTGAAAGTGTTTAGCATATGTTTTTTAAATTGTCCTATTAATTATACTTTATGGCAGAAAATTCAATACCATGTAATTGAAAGCAGTAATTTTAATATCAATTCTTTAAATGATTTATGGTCTTCATTTACAAAACTAAACACAATGAACCTGTAACATTGGGGAACCCTGCTAGCTGCATTCATCTGGTTAATTTGGAATGAAAGAAATCATATAACATTTCAACATACACAAATTAAATCACCTTTAAATATATATAGATTAATAATGTATTTGTTTGTTTATTGGACAGATGAAAATGTATTGGGTTAATGCAATTAAGTTCACATATTGACATAATACAACTTTAAGTAGTAGTTTTTAAGTAATAGCTTAAAATGTATGAATTAAATATTATCTGATGGTATGTTTTGATTAGATAGCAGCTAGGATGGCACATGAGTTGCTTATTTCAAATATTTTGTTAAATACTGCAAGAGCTCATGTAGTAAATTGCTTGTATGTTGCTTCTCTAAAGAGGTCGATGTCTCAATTTGAGATCATTTATCACAAAAAAAGAGGTCAATAATTTAATTATAATTTATTTTTTATGTATAATTCAAATGAAATTCTACATTAAACAGTCGGATTTTCATTAAATTAATTGATGCAAGTAGGATTTGAGGCAAAAAACTGGTACCGATGATTTGCTTAGTGAATTGATTTCTAGCCAAACCTTTCAAACACCCTTTTCTTATTAGTTACAAACACCCTTTCGACCAAACTTTCATTTAACATATAATGTAATTACGTGGGCACTCAGAGGTATATTTTGCGTCTGATGCGGCATTCGGAGTTTCAGATTAGTATTTTAATGAAATGTAAGAGAATTAGATAAATAAGAAAAAAGTAAATTGCATTAAATCTTTGGATTTATTTGGTACATAATTAGTGTAAACTTATATTACTCGGATACTTCAAATATCTTACCGCATCTGTATTCAGGGGCGGAGCTACAGTATTTTTGGTGGGTCTATGAACCCACCTGAAAAATTGAGAATTCTTACAGTAAGACTGATCTGTAAATAATAAAAATACAGGAACCCATCTCAAAATATTAAAGGACCCATCTGAAATTCTTAAATTTTGCTTTCTCTCTCTGCTAACCTCCGACTCACTCCCTGCTAGGGATATGCCATAAGCCCCCGGCCCCCAGTCCAGCTCCTGTAAAGCCTCTGTCAGACCTGGCCCTGATCCGACCCTTATTAAGATTTTGAAAGGGCCGGACCTTATTTCAAAAATGCAGGCCCCTATTTACCCAGCCCTTTCAAGCCCCGACCCCGTCCGGCCCTGATTCGACCTTCTGCAACATTTAACCACGCCAGCCCCTCAGACCCCTATCAACTCTTTAACAATTAAAAAAAAAAAAGACCAAAGCCCTTATTACCCAGCCCTGATCCGGCCATTTGCAACCCCGAGGGCCTGATAAGGGCCGGGCCTATTTTCTTAGAACAAAGCCCTTATTATCCGACCCCTATTAAGCCCTCTTTAGATCCGGCTCTTATCCGGCCCTTTCATAGGCCCGATCCTTTAGATTTTCCCTACTTCCTGCTAGCCTCCGACTGAAAAGTGAAAACCCTAAGATTTTCTGCGCGTCGCTGCGAGCCTCCGTCCGAGACCACGCCTCCGACGAGACCACACCTCCGAGGCTCTGCGCTCGCCTTCTCTGCGCGTCCAGTCCACGAGATATGCGCGTCGCTGCAAGCCTCCGTCCGAGACCATTTGTGTAGAAAATAATGCAAGTCCAGTATAAAATGCCCGATTATGTGCACATTTCCCCAGAATGCAAACAACTTCTTGCTCAGATATTTGTTCCCAACCCCGCAAAGGTAATGTGCAGAATTTTGTTGCTTTAATATTTAGGCGCATGATGATATGTCATGAGGAGATTTTACATCAATTCCAAATTTAGATTCTTGTTTATGTGGACCTTGCAAATTACAATTTACAAACAAACAAACAAAAAAAAAGAAAACGAAATGCATAGGATGCCCTACAAAATCTTTTTACTATTATGTAATTTCCAAATGCCACATGCAATAAGTACCAATTTAATGATGCCCCTCCAAGAAAATGAGAATTGAATTTGTTCCTCTTATAACCATTCTAAAAAACAATTTTCTGCATTCATCTACATTTAGCTAAAGGAAACCATTTAGATGGATAGACAGCTTTGGCATTTTTCAAAAGAAAAATGGGGAAGAGAGGCTAGATGATATTGTTTTATGTTATAAAGGTTGTGATTATTCTATGTTAGATGATATTTTTCAAACCCTTTTAAGTCCATTATGAAGAAGAGGATGATTAAATGCTGAAATTGTTTTGGTGTTACAAGTAAAGGGCTTAATCAAGAAATGGATCTTTCTAGAGGGGGGGCTACACGGTGGTCGGTGGAGCTCTCATTACGGTACTACTATTAACAACGTTCAATGAGATTTCTAATGAACCAATTATGCAAAATTACCAAAAGATGAAAATCCGTAGGATGAATTTATTATGTTTTTCAGCAATTATTATGTTCATTAGAAAATTATGTGCACAATTTATATATTAAAGATGTTTTTCAGCAATTATGCAAAATTATCAAAAGATGAAAATTATGCAAAATTACCAAAATTAGAATTTATTATGATTTTCAGCAATTTTGTTGGTATTTTTTCGATTTGAAATTTATGGATCCACCTAACGTGAATTTATGGCTACGCCACTGTCTGTATCGGATACTTATCGCACCCGTATTCTCTTGTATATAATAATAATTTTTATTATATGCATTCACTTATATATTATTTTTCAATGTATTAAATTACTTATTTTAATTAAAATGTAATATATATAGTCACATCCATATCTAAGATATTTTAAAATTGCAATATCATCGTACCCGTATCGTATCGGATATGTTACCACACCCGCACTCGTGCAACATAGATGTAAACTAGTGAAATTATGTCTTTTTAGTTTTTTATTAATTAAACATGATCCAATCCGTTTTACAATGAGTACATTGGGGATACTAGGCCCAATTACTGTTTTGTGTTTGGTTTATAGCTACACTCTGTCCATTTAATTATGGGTTTAGTAACCTAAGAAATATTTCTAAGACAAACATTGGCCGTGGCCCAAAACAAATAAGAACAACATGTTTACATTTAGCTTGTCACTTGAATATAGGTATTTCTTTTCATCACGTGGAAGTATTAATTCTTTCTTTTCATCACACTGAAGTATGGTTCTGATAATATTAGACTCAATTATCTTTTGTTCAAAAAAATATAAAATTCAATCTCTAAGTAGATTTCAATATGTATATTATTTTCAACGGTTTAGATCGGTCGTTTGATTTTTCAAATTAGAGATACGATGTGGAGCATTATCGATTTGGTACTCCATGGAACATCCTAACCTATATATATATATATATATATATATATATTGAGTTAGACAGTACGTGGATACAACTGCATAATTGTTGCTTTAGCGGCTAAGAAATTGGTCACATTTTCAGATGCAATACTTTACATTCTCTTGTTTTTTTTTAATTTATTTTTTATGTTGAAATAGTAACTACTTCAGCCTGCTAATTACGTGTTTAATTAATATGAAATTTCATGCAAGTCTACTGCTCTGGTGAATGAATTAAATGAATGAAACACCATAACCTTTAAATATAAGAAATTGCAAATTGAACAATAAAGCCATGACAGATTAGTTCGTATAAATATGTTGTAGTTGCATATCTAATTAGTTGTCTTGGCAATATGTAGCTTACCCAAATATATCTATATTCTGGTTCAACTGCGTTGTTGCCTTAACTTCTACAAAATTTTGGTCACATTTAGCTGCAACATAACTTCTCTGGTAATTAAAAAAAATTGATATGTTTAATTGTTACTTGAAACAAGACATTATTACATTTAACTAAATGTAAGTCACTGCAAATTTTACAGAAATTTAACCCATGACTGACTAATTATCATAAATTATAATTCACAAGTTCTTATCACAACAATTGGTTCAACAAATTAAAGCTGACAACAATGACAGTCACCGATCACGAATTACAAAAATGAGGAAATTAAAAGAGATTTAGACTCGATCATTAAATACACTTCAATAAAGGATTAATTAATTTGTTCCTCCAAGCACACCTTTGAGCTTCTTCACCTCATAATCATCAAGGAAGGTAACCTTCTCAACTGTTGGAGATGGAAGACTGTTTGCAAACAGTGCAAATGAAGTAATCTGGAGACCAGGATTGGGGTTGCTAAAGCTGACGAAAGCTATCGCATTAGTTCCACCTGCATTTATCTGCATGAAGTTTTTATATATATTATTAAACTTTAGGTAAAGATCTAGAAATATCAATAATAACTGCAAAATTGTGCTCTTGATTAATTATTACCTTTGTTGGATGTAAAAAATCATTTTTACCTGAAAATGAAGGAGTCCTTGAGGGAAAATCATGATGTCACCTCTCTTAAGAGTCTTTGTGTACACAGCATTAGCACCGCTGGAGATAAACCCGGCACAGATAGATCCTTGGACGACGAAGAGAATCTCTGTACCACCAGGGTGTGTGTGAAGTGGTACAACACCACCCGGCGCAAGGTCTAGCCTGGCAGCTGATATCCCAAGTCCATTGGTACCGGGTAATTGACCGACAAAGGCTGGTGTCACAGCGGCCTTTATAATGTTGGTGGTGTTACCTGCCATTCCAAGGCCTTGGTACACAAAGTCGTCGACTGTTACATCGGCAACAGTCTTGCATACATAACCAGAGGGTGTGTCAGCACCCTTCAGGTCAGCAACACAGAAGTCATCCTGAAGAGCTGAAGCTCTGAAAGAGAGGAGGATGAGAGACAGAACGAAGAGGGGATTCATGTTGGATATTATAATTTGTTCTTAATTTGATTGTTTAAGAATAGTGATAATGCTTTATATATAGAGAGAAAGTTCGCTTAAAGGTGATAATGATATTATGTTTAGGGATTGTGTGGTGGTGTGTGGCCATGCAATATGTCACGAGAATAGCTGTTGAGATTTGGACACAATGGAGTACTGACAGAACATTGAGCTGTAATGGTCCTTGCATGCATGGCAGAAATCTTTGTATTACCAAAAACGAAAGGAGATAGAGAGAGAGAGAGAGAGAGAAGTATAAGGGAGGCTTTATAATTTCTGGATGGAAAATGTTTCGCGGATCCCAACTTTGATACCGTCAGCGATACCAACTGGACACGTCTAGTTGAGTCCCGACGAAAATTTGTTTTACTTATGATTCATATTGTTTTCGTTATTATGCATGTTGTTTTCGTTATTGTGCATCTAATAACATGCATAACAGTTAAATATTTATGATTTATATGCTAAGTTCAATATGTTTTTTGTTTTATTTATGATTTATTATGAAATTTTGTTTTACTTATGATGCATATTATTTTCGTTATTATGCATTTTTTTTTGTTATTGTGCATCTAAAAACATAAATAACAGTCAAATACTTATGATTTATATGCTAAGTTCATTATGTTTTTTGTTATACTTATGATTTATTATGTTTTCGTTATTATGCATGATGTTTTTGTTATTTTGCATGTTATTTACTTGCATAATAACAAAAAATAACATGCATAATAACAAAAACAACATGCATAATAACTAGAACAACTTTTCAAAATAAATGCAACTGGATTCGTCCAGTTCGCATCGATAAGCGTAGTGATCCGCGTCGGTGAGCGTAGCGACATTCGTTTTCAGTGGAGCGACCGATCAATTATATGCATAATAACAAAAACAATATGTATAATACAAAAAAACAACATGCATCATAAAAAAAACAACATGCAAACTGAATTCAACTTGATCTGTCATGTTGGTATCGATGGTGGTATCACTGAAGGTATCGATATATCAGCTCCCTTTCTGGATTATGGTCGAGTCAATATTACAATTTTAATCATCTTATGAATTGTTAGAGGTTCTTTCTACATAATTTTTTATGTTAATTAATGAATAGTACTCCTATTTAATATTCGATGGTACTCAAAATTTTGTGTTCACAATCGAAGTCCTCATTACATGAACTAGTGATCTATTTCACTATTTGATTAATACTATATTACTATTATATTATTACCTTATTACTGTTAGGTTAATGAAATGTACATATCAATATGAAAGGGACCCCCTATCGACTTAAAAAAATGAAACAGAAGCCCTTCTTTTTTTTGTTTAATCATATCCAATTAATGGTGGGAAAATAACTTAAATAAGTACCCAATGCGTCAAACGGACCTCTATATTCTTTCTGCCACTCGTTGGCTATCTATGTAGATTACTTTGTGCACAATTTGCTGGTTAGCAGAGTTTGCCATCACATTTTTATTATTATTATCTTTTTTGCTGGTACTCAGGGAGAAAATAAAAGGGGACATATTCCTATATTTCTAGCTAATATTTTTATTATTATTTAGAATTAGAGGTATAAACTTGACTTATTTGAGATGTCTGCAATTCTGACATAGATATATTCGGATAGCTAGGAGTTATCAATGAATATCGGATCGAATCATACCTTGCACGATCCAAATTAATGTAAATTAATTCATTAAATTTTATAAAATTTATGCATGTGCGAATTCATATTTACTATGTCACATTTCACAAATATGAAGCGGATCGGGACGACTAATCTCGCCATGTGTGCGTGCAGAAGCACGTACATGGAAGACTCAATAAATAAATCATAAGTAAATAAATTTGCAAAAATACAAACAAGTCACTGGTACAACACATAACATAACTACATAAATCAATGTGATCACATTACTTCATAAATATATTTATCAATGATAATAGAGTTGCGGAAGCGGATAAAAGTAAACAAGGGAGATTACGGCCCCGTTGATAGACCGGTCGCCAAACACAGCTAGCCTACCATTTTTCACAACTAAGTACTGGCACAACTAAGTCTGAGCACTGAGTTTGAGATGAAGCTCGGGACTAAACTCAATAAAACCCACTAAAATATCGCTAAAAACTCATTTTTCACTTCAAAAATAATTAAAAATACACTAAATTTTGCATTTTTTTTTTAAATCAAGCTCGGGCACTTGCCCGGGTTTGCCCTTGAATAGCTCCGCCTCTGCTTACCTGGACTCCACAACCACTGTGAAAACATGAGTAATTTATAAAAATACTCAGTGCGAATTATATCAAGCTTTTGAGTTTATATCTTTCTATAAGATTGGACCCAAAACAACACTTGATAATCACATTGTTAAATTTAAATTTAAAAGTTGAGTTGAAGATTAGGAAATAAATTTAGTGGTCTACGTAATCTCAAAATCAAGTGAGAAATAAAGATGTCAAAATTCAAACAGAAAATTTGAGGAATATTATAATATATAAATAGTAAGGATTTAATCAAGAACCCAAAAATAATCCTCAAGTTGTAAGACATATGGATTCGGCCTTAAGAGAGCACACGATGAGTCCGGACAATGCAACTTACAAACTTAAACAAATTCGGAATCCCAAGGCAAAAACACCCTAGAACACTGAGCGGCCTCAACACACACACTTGGTCAAAACCGAATCCAACGCCTACCTCACCAAAAGAATAAGAGATAATTAAAAATGTACGATCTCAGTTGCCATATAGAAATAAGGAATCGACTATCCATTGAAAAAATATAATAAAGAAGACTCTTTGTACCAACCAGGAGCCAAAGTGGAGCTCCAGACTTTCTTAGTACCAACTAGGAACCAAAGGGCAAATCCCTTCGGACATATTCGAGATCTCACAATAAGCTGGCTACATAAAAGAATATAATCATAAAGACAGAATAGCTCCTATAGATCAATTTGGCGCGCATACTCTAAACCTGAGTACTGAAACCTAAATCACTCAATTAAGGAGAAAAGTATTCTAGGATAATAATAGTGAGGAGATTGAAAAGAAAATTCTCTAATGGTGCTCCGAGCCATCCAGTGATGCACTCAGTGAATGAGCGCATTCAAAAAATCCTGAAGACATCCAGTCACTCGGCCCGTCTTTCAACACCACCTCTTATCAAGATTGGAGTTAATATTTACTACTTTTAATATTATAAAGTAATTATTAACTATTTATAATAATAATATACTACAACCTTTATACCAGGTCTCACGAGCAAGGAATGAACGCAGATGACATGAATTGCAGGTAGGTCAAATCCATGGTAAAATTTATCGTTATGAAGATGGCATGTCAAATCCTAAGGTCATTTGTCAATTTCAGGGGAAATTTGATACCGCAGTTCAGTTAAAAGAAAAATAAAGGTAGGTCAGGTTAGGTCATATACATAGAAAAAGATATAAGTTCCAGAAACCCGCACTTGGGATCAACGAAGGAGTTGTTGTTATTATTAAGACATCAAATTCAATAAATAATGTTTGGACTACGTGTTATATGATTAATATATCTCATATTATCACCTATGTTACGAGGAGTAACATCAGCTGTGCCATAAAATGTGATTAATTTATACATGGCATAATACGTATTTTGCTAAGATTATGTATACGAATACATACAAAATTTAATGTGAATTAATTATAATTGTTGATATACCTATTATGATTAATTCAACTAATGCTAGTGTTGAAATGTCAGGATTATTGTTTGGGCCTAGTCAATTGATTTGGGTCAAGATACCAAACAAAACGGGCTCAACAGAATTTAGTATATATATATAAATCATTTGATCCTTCTTCAAATTGATTTATATAAATGGATATAAAAGGCATTGGGTCTCCAAGCATTATCGGTATGTTATGTTGGAGCACATGTGTTGTGCATAGGCCTCTTTATATCTCCATTACTAATAGAATATTTCTCGGTTCATTCGTGACCTTGAAGAAAAGTTGGCCTCGGGAGTTGCTTGGAAGGATCGCTTGTGCACCGAGTTGTAGTTCGATCATCATCCCCGACTTCTCGACTTGCTTGAGTGGAAAAAGGCGGGAGGCATTAAGAGATGGTTGTAAGTTCACGCTTTCGCATCTAATTTTAATCTTATTTTTTGCACGGAGTTTCTTTTGCAATTGCTTGTTTAATTTAGGATTTCGGTTTTTTGCTCTACCTTAATTGAAATTGCACCAACAAGTTCTATTAGAGTCACTTCTGTTGCATTATTTAAGTTATTGTTTATTTTCTGGAAATATATCAAATTTTAATTGTTGCAAAAGGATTTGTGCTTTCATGTATTTGTTATTTTATTATTTTAAATATTCTTGAAACAAATTTGAATTTTGTCAAATCCCTCGCATTTTATGCGATTTGAATAGATATTATTCAAATTTTGATTTATGAATGTTTAAAATAATTATTTGGACAAATAAAGTTGAGATATGAAAATATATGAAACAATTTAGAACTTAAAATTTGAGACAGGAAATTTCTGCAAAGAGTTGTCCCAAAACAGAATCAAATTTTTAAACTGACAAGAATTATTGTGCAAAAGAATTGCACAAAATCATGAATTGATGCTTCTGTCGACCGCAATAACACCATTACGGACCGCAAATGACACAATGAGTAATTTATTTTCGGATCTTATAAAAAAAATTTGCGCACCCAAGAACAAAAAGAAAATATTTTTGGCATAACCATGCATGGAAATATATTCTGGCTATGGCCATATATGGAAAGAAATTTTTTGCCAGACCATGTATGGAGAGATATTTACGGTCAGGATCATGTATGGAAAGATATTTACGGTCATGACCATGTATGAAAAGATATTTGTGGTCGTGATATGTAAAGAAATTTACAAAAGATTTTATCAACTATAATGAAATATATATAAGGTTGATTAACTATTGAAAAATTAGGTTATTCTAATTAAAGTTACTATTAGTTAATATGTGTGTGGGTGTATATATATATATAGAGAGAGAGAGAGGAGGGATCCGTAGTCGCCAAACTTCCAATCGCTCGCAACCGCTCCATGATAGCAAATGGAAATGACCGATCCGGACTGTTGAAAACATTCTCCATATTAATATAGACTTGGAGACCAAATTTTACATTTTTTTTAGTTTTTTTACTATTTTATCGGAAGGATTTAAAATTTGTTTATCCAACGATTTACAAACATTCAATTTTCAACCCTTCCGATAAAATAGTAAAAAAAAATCAAAAAATATAAAATTTGGTCTCCAAGTCTACATTAGTATGGAGAATGTTTTCAATGGTCCGGATCGACGATTTACACTTGGTATGATGGAGCAGTTGCGAGCGGCTACGAAATTAATGGCGACTACGGATCCCTCCTCATTTATATATTTATATATGTATATATATACTAAGGTCGCGTAGTTTCTTTTAAGATATGTCCTAGTATAGACTTTAGGCATGATTTCAGAATCTATTTAAAGGCAATTAGGAATACATTTCTCATTTTTGATAAACAGTATTGTTCGCAAACAAACACTATTGCTAAAGGTATAAGCAAAATGACCCATGAAAAGTTTAAAGTTGACGTAGCAACAAGAAATTATTAACTTCTCTCAAAGGAGGATTAATATTAAAGTAGTTGTTGTGTACATAAAGTAAGTTGTACAAAGGAATGTGATGAGATACTATGTGCTAATGATATCTTAGAAAAGCATTTGGGGCTTGGTACTTAAGTTGTCCGTTTGTGACCCACCTCCCCTACTTGACTGGCATGGTCATTAGTATGTAGGTATGTCAATCTGGTTGAAAGATAGAGCAACAAAAGGGCTTATTAGATAAGTACTTTGTACATAACACCAGAATACATAAGAGCATTGATTGCATTGAAAGATGCCTCATGCTGGATAGTATTGTTGGTTTAATATGAAAGTAATGGAGAAATTAGACCTATCAAGGTCTTTAGATAGATTTTAAAATCATGATTAAGAAATAAATCGTGTCGTTTAGTTTCATGATTAGACACATATTTTAATTAGGCCTCAAAGTTATTATTTTATATTGCAAAACAAATGTAATAATCGTTAAACTTCGTATAGTCATTAATCAGCCCAAAGGAAGATAATGATTATCATGGTGGTTGATTGTCAGCATAAGAATAGTAATAAGTGTGGTGATGATTACTATTTTTTTCATATAAACAATTACTCGGTCCAAATGAAGGATAATTGTTTATGTGATCATTTATCGTAAACACTTAATTACTATTACAAGATATAAAGGTAAATGATATCATCCAAAGATGATTCATTCAAGAAATTAAACATCTTGTTTGGTAAAATGAAAATTCTTTAATCAAAATGATGTGCAAAGATAGTGAAATAAGTTTTTTTTTATTTTGTTCGCTAAATTGGAAATAATATTGCTTAAAGTCAAATGGACAAGGAAAATGATATATGATCATAAAATATTTCAAGTAAAAAATACGCTTTAATTCAAAATAAAATAAAATGAGAAGTAAATAGAAAATAAATGATCAAAACATTAAAGTTATGAATCCATAATAAAAAATCAAGGGATAACATTAAAGAGAAGGTCAAAATAGCTAAAGTAATATTTATATAAACATGTTTTTGATTAGTAATAAGAAGATGCATAATATATATTCTTATCAAAATACGTTTACATAAAACAAGAAAGCAAAATGTCATGGTTGATAAAATAACAAGTATGCTACAGAAAAGTTTAAAGGTTGGTTTGACATTTAAGGAATAATTTTAAAATTTATTTGTTATTGCAAAATAATAGATGATTCAAATGAAGGCATCAAGTTTATTTGGAAAATTGAATTTTTGAATCTATGTGATATAAAAGTGCTTAAAATATCATCCTTTAAGAAAAATTGAAAGTTCTAATTTTTATATTGTATGAATTATGTAGACTTAAATTTTAGGAAAGGCAATATTTAAGTTATATCATATATACAATATTTTAATGCTAAGGATGAAATACAAAAGTTTTTTTTAATATATATCACAATTTTATTTTTGTTTCTAATTAATACAAGGGCTAAGATTTACTTAATTTGAAATAGAAATTTCAGTTCATTGTGATTCAAAAACAGAACAACTTCAATTTTCATTTAATTACACCTCTAAGGTGAAGCCTGTCATTTATGTATATTTTGAAAAATTTAATACAAAATGTTTTTGGGATAAAATTAACTATCAAGTTGTCAAATATATGATTAAATTTTGATCAAATGGATTTTGTCAAACCAACAAACCAAAATGATGAAATATGAGTCCAACAGAATGACAGATGTCATGTAATACTAAATATCTATGGTACATTTAATATGGATAATAGAAAAGGATAAAGTATTATTTTGACACCTAATAAAGATATGGATACATAATAGTATCATCTTCAAAGTTAAGACTTCTGAAAAGCAATAAATTTTAAATGAATTTGTGTTATTTATATTGTCGAATCTTATTCGCAATAAAGAGAGAGATATAATAATACAATTAAAGTCAAAATGAAATCTGTGATAAGAAGTCTAAAATACTGCAGCATAAAGTACTATGTATTTTTTTGAAATATCTACTAAAGGCAAGTTATTAAACCATAAAGATGATTTGAATGTATATTTAAATCTTTAAGGTATATATGTTCAAATAAAGCTAGACTCTTTAGTATTCATAAATTACTAAAGATGTACAAAATGAACATAAAAATATAATTGTGACACTATATAAAAACATTAAATTCTTTGAGGGTATAGAGTTTGTGTGGGAGATATGATAAAAGATAAGATTTTACTAAGATCTATTAACTAATTTTCGAAAAGGAAAACTTGAATTAGGAAAAAATCCTGGGCCAAAGCTCTAATTTTATTATAATGTCGTGTCAAGACTAGAGAAGACTTGATTCAGGACCAAAGTTCTAATCTTTTTCAAAATCTGATCAAGGTTATATATCGAAAAATCAGGTTTTACTAAAATCTATTGACTATTTTTAGAAAAGAAAAACATGAATTCGAATAAAATCCAAGGGAAAAGCTATAATTTTATTCTAATTTCATGTTAAGACTAGTGTAGACATGATTTAGGATCAAAGTTCTGATATTGTTCAACATTTGGTTAAGGTTATCGAAAAATATGTCTTTTATCAATATACAAACTTCATCTCAAATAAGAGACTCAACAATGACACATATAAATCCAAAACAAGCTCAAATAGATGCATTACTTCTTGCAATGATATTGGCTATAAGCCCGTAGGTGTTTTGGATGAGATGATTTGTATCGTTGGATGATAATTCAGTTAAATACTCAACAATACATTAGGAAAACAAGCAAACCCAAAATAGACCTAAATAGACGTATTGCTTCTTGTGATGATATTAACTATAAGCCGGTGGGTATTTTGGAATAAGATATATTGTATTGTTTAATGATAATTCATTTCCGATTGTGAAAATACTCAAAGAAATATTATACAAGTGCCAAAATTTATTAGAGAGAAAAGATTAGAACTATAAAGTCGTGTTTTCAAGTTTCTATAAAACATGACTAAAGAAATAGTTCTGTACTCTCAAAAGCAAATTTATTAAAGAGAAAAGATTGTTACTATAAAGTCTTATTTTCAAGTTTTTTTATAAATCATGACTAGAGAAATTGTTGTGCACTCTTGAAAGTTATCTTATATATAGAAAGATAAAACTACTTATAATGACAAATTGAATATTTTTCTCATTACCTTAAAGTATTAGACCCGTTTTGATACAAATGAAAATTTGAACAATACGGAATTGAAATGGTAATGTTGAGAAATATAAAGTTGAATTTTGTCGGTAAAAGTTTCTCATATATAAGATTTGAGTTATAAAGAATTTTTTATTAAAGATTATTTAAAAGGATTATTGGCATCGTATTTAAAGTTTTAAATAGATATTAAGGAGGATTGTTTTTTAAATAATAATATAGAAGAAAAAATCTATAAGATACAACTAAGAATTTTTATTAAGTTTGTAGGTTGCACAAAGAAAATAATATCTATGCACTTAAGAGTCTCAATAAAATATTATCAAATTGTAATCTCATTTTCTATACTCAAATTTGATAAACAGATTGTTCAGATTTTGTGAGAGTAAATAGAAATAAGATATGACTTAGTGAACAAAGAATAAAGATTAAGATAAACACGTTGTGACGGCTTGAGCATGCATTATGATAACGCGTGGCTATGGAAACGCCCATTATGATTGTCTTGACTTGTACATGCATGTTTTCCTCATTACATAATAATTTTATGAGACTAATAACATGTTTTGACGACCAAACTTCTTGAGTTGGAAGGGAGGTTGATGTAAAACTCACCAATTTTGACAATTGTATTAAGAAATAATTGTGAGACTAATAACTGTTGGATTAAACTCATTTCTTGTTTGACAATTATGAATAAAGCTTTTCAACTTTTTGGTCTCTTAATTTCTGAAATATACATCATATATTTTTTCTATGTTTTATTTATTAGTTAATCAAATAGTGCATGATTATTAATTAACAAAAATATATAAAATTACGCTGTTGTGTGCAAAATTATACAAATTCAAGTTGTTTGATGAATGATAATATGGTTTTTAAGCACCCATTTTTCATTCACAAGTAATCTAGAATTTAGAATGAAAATGTTGAACTTTAAAATTAAAATTGTTGTATGATGATTGTTGATTTACTAGTTGATTTATTATAAATTGGCCTCAACTCTTTTTCATAGTAAAAATATAACTGCAGATGGAATGAGATCTTCTACCGCGTAGCACAAACACTGTGTGTGCTGCGAGGTAAATTTTCGCATTTGATTTACATCGAAATTCATACAAGTTAAACTTTATAATATTAGACCTCTCCTGAATCAAATCTGGACCGTCCGTAGCCTACAGCGCAGAGAATCTTAAACATTCGTTACCGCTGCGCGGCAGAGAATCCGCTTCCCCTGCAGATGGATAAGAAACAGACGAAGCAGTGCAGTACAGGTACACCACATCTATCCATCTAACAATATTTCTCGCATCACATGGAAGGATGACAACTGAGAGGCAGCATATGCTGGTACGTATTGTATATATACAGCTAAAACCAGTAGACACCGTGCCCTTTTTTGCGTCACTTGTTTTCTACTGATCTATGACTTGGGGACCGTTGCTATTATTTGTCAATTACCTCTGCTCTACGGCATGTATTAGCAACTTAATACTATAAAAAAAAATGCAAACAATTCAATAGTCTACTAATAATAACTAATTAAGAGTGACTTCTAAGAAATCATGAATTCAAATTTTCATAAATACATGATTTTCCATAGAAAATATTTGAAAAATAATAAATACTGAATAATAACGACTAACGAGTCTTCTTATATTAAAAAAAAATTAATACCGATCTAACAGTCAACCCCAATCGCTCTCTTGCTGTCTTCTTCAAAATGATACATAAATTGTCCTGCTCCAAAATTGGGATTGCAAAAAGAAGGAAAAGAGTCTCTCTAAAGATACAATTGTTATAAATAATTTATATAATGGATGTCCGTTTACAATTCAATCGCAAAATTTTGAAACTTGATCATGGCATTGTTATATTGTGCGTGTTGCGCAGCAAATCTCAATCTTTGATTTGCATCGAGATTCGTGCAAGTTAAAATTTATAATATCAGACATTTTGAATCAAATCTGAAACGTCCGTAGCCTACATCGCAGAAAATCTGAGCAGTCCGTAGCTGCTTCGCGGCAGAAAAATAGCTTCCGAATTAGTACTATCATCTTTCTACCATCTTGAATACAGTATTCAATATAAATTTTGAAACTTCTGACGTTCGGAATTGAAATCAATCTGTCGTCAATATTTTTTACTTCTATTGTATTTTCAGTTAATTAATAATAATTTTAACTCGTTACTAATATAAAGATTGTTCATTTATATGAACAACATGTAATGCAATTTTTTCGAACAAAGTGGAACAACCGACTGTCTTCATTACTTTTCGGAAACATATAAACTGTACAATCAAACTGTAAACATAAAGAAAATAATCCTACAACTACACTATATGAAATTTTATTTCAGATTGAATTTCATTTCTAGTCTATTCCAAATTATTTGAAAATAAAAATCTTATTGTTGTGTTGTAACTACAATATATGAAATTCCCACCAAACCATAAAACACTAAAGACCAGCTAACATCCAACACTAAATACACAAGACCCATACCCATACCCACTCCATCCCCTTTTATTTTTCAAAACAAGCCACATGAAAACCTTCACCTTAAGAGGAACCTTCAAGCTCCTCAGACCCTTATCAAACCCTTTCACAATTAAAAAAAATTAAAAAAATAGATCAAAGCCCTTATTACCCGGCCCTGATCCGGCCCTTTGCAACCCCGAGGGCCTGATAGGGGCCGGGCCTTAGAAGGGCCGAACCTATTTCCTTAGAACAAAGCCCTTATTACCCGACCCCTATTAAGCTCTCTATAGACTCGTCCCTTACCCGACTCTTTCGTAGGCTCTTTAGGTCCGGCCCTTGTAAAGCCCGACCCGGCCCTTAAGACTTTCCCTACCCCTATGTAAAGAAATCTCAATCATACCATTATTACAAACACGTAATGCAATTATTCAACTATTTTTTTATAACTAAATATCACGTGTTTAGTTCACACACAAAAAAAAAAGACATAGCTTCTCAGCAAAAACTATGCATTAAAAAATGCCCTCCCAGCTCCACCTTTTGTTTTGAATGCTAATGTTAATATATATAAAAAATCAGTTTACATGTTTCAATCGCATCACGGGAACTTTTAAGATTTTTAGACAATCAGAGGAATTTTTTTTCGGTCTGACCCTCAAAAAAATAAAAATTACAATTATAGCTTTCAAACATTTGACAGTCATAGCTCTATTTTTCTGCGTTCAATGTTCAAACTAAACGCATGCGTTCACACTGAAAAAACAAACGACAAAAATGATTAAGTATGATGCAAAATTTCAAATTTGTGTTCACGTCTGAACTCCGCGTTCAAGCAACATTGTGAACGACACGTCTGGACGCACGTCCAAACGCTACGTTCAGACGTGAACGCAAATTTCAAAAGTACTTGATATTTCTTTTGCTTTGTAAACTCGGGTGACCTCTATTTCTGAACGCGTGCGTCTAGAAAATATTTTTGAACGCTGGACGCAGAAAAAGTAAAACCATGACTATCAAATGTTTGAAAGTAGAGTCATGAATGTAATTCTTATTTTTTTTTGGGGTTCCAATCAGAGCTACTATCAGGCAGAGAGGCAGAGTCCTTCGGTCCCTTTGCATTTTTTTAAAATCCTTGGCGCAAATGAGTCCAAAGATTCAGTGCATCTTATTTTCCACATTATCAATTGGTCAAGCTTATTTTGAAAATCTCGACAATTAAATAAGTTCATACAAAATAAAAAAATTATGAAAACACTCTTACGCTTATAAATTAATTGTGTTTCTAATTTAGTACAATATGAATCTCATTTCATTCTTTATAAGAAACTATTAAGTTTTGTGTAACTTTTTAACGGAAATTTGTGATCCCACTTTTTTCCCTTTTGATATTGTTCCTCTAATCTAGTTGAAAAGACAACCGCCTTTTTCTATTTACTTTGCATTACAAAATCATGTTCTTTTCTATAAAGCACAAAAATGAAATGTATAATCATCTCCGTCTACAATAATATAATTAGTTTACACAAATAATACAAATAATATGAATGATGATACAACAACATCATAACCCCCCTACAACTTCTCTACATGAAACCTAGTTCTAGACCCCAGTAATCTTTCTAATTTTGTGTATTCTATTAAACTTAACGCCACCTTCCCAGTTTATAGAGTCAGACACAACGAATTGCCGTCACGGGAGGCCAGAATTCGTGCATCTACAACCTGTCAGTGTGCCAGATGATCATAAGAGTGCTTATTTGTTTGCAGTATTGTACCATGAAACCACATTTTATTTCTCGCATATGCAGCCAGGCAAAGGATTTGCATAAAAAGACTCCTCCAATTTTGGAAACTCGCCAGGTTCCCTAAGATAAGGAGCTCCAGATCGATCCTTGTGTAACTTCTTCACTTTTGAGCTGAATTTCTTCCATGTTATTTCTCCAGTGTCATACTGATCTACTAGTTTCACAAAGCTTATCCTGTAAGACACTGGTGTTAGCCCCATATCCAACTAGATCTACCACAAGAAGTGCGAACTGAATAATAACATCCGTTATTCAAAGAAAAAGGAAAAAATGAATCTGACATTTTTGTATTGACTAACATTTTTATATGGACATGGAATAGGTACCAGGGCAGCATGAATGATGAATTAATTACTTGGATTCCACAAGATACTGGTCAATCTTTACAGACAAAGGAATAAGATATCTGCACACCACTAGAGGTACTAATTTTTACCAGATTATCAGGTCGGATCTGCCACCGATCCAAACTGGAACCTACCAGATCCAATTAAAAACAGGCAGGGAATACGATCCAGTAAACAATGGGTACTGTTTGTAACTATATCAGATCGAAACCTATGTAGACATCATATTATAATGGGTACAGTATGGTTTAGCCTACACAATCACATTTAGATCCAGACCTGTCCCCAATGTCCCTATAAAAAAAATTAATAAACAATCTAATACTAATCTAATTCTAACTATCAAGATCATGCAGTGTTATATTATTATTTTCAGAGTGGTGCTTTTATTTAGAGGGATATAATAAAGTTTTGGTAACCAATTTTTAGGGCAAAAAAACCAAGGATTTATAATGTTACTTCAACACATGTTACAAGAACAGTGCGGTTCCAGTTCGTCAATGGTTATAAACTAGACCTCCCTGGACCATTCCCAGATCTGATTGTTTACTACATATTGGCATCTGTCTATCCAGACCTGAAAGGTCCATTATTAAATTTGGTGTTTGATCCAAACCCAACCCATTTAAAAACAAAACATGTATGGATCAAAATTTGGGAGAAAACACTTCTACAAATATAACAATATCCGGATTATACCTGTCCAGATAGCACCTTTATACAACAGTTGTAACCAATCATACAAGCTGCATATCAGCTACATATTTTTCATTCCTTTCTGGTGTGCTTTATTGGCATAATTGTACCGCTTCAAATTGAACTTTATCATACCAGAGACTTCAATCATTGTCTGATTTACCCAAATATACTTAAATTGTATAGTAGTTACAAGTCAACTAGTTTGAAGTGAAAACTGGTACGAATTGATAATTGTGTGGTCATCTTCTACATGAAATAACACACATTCAAAAAATAGGTAAACATAAATAAATAAGGCCACCAAACAAAAGTTCATTACCTGTCAGGGCTGATGGTTTTTCTGAAATTCTCGAATCGTCGATGCCCCTGCACTGCCTTTGCCATGTTTCCATCATAGGTATAGATAAAAACATCACTTTCTAATGCCACCACATAGTCTAGCCCAGCAAGCATGTTTTGATGATTCTGGAATGGCCTGAGCTCGTCTTCTGTGGCCAAGCTCAAGTGAGAATAAATATTCGGAAAGTCGTCTAACAGATACTTCATACTGCCATTTCCAAAAGCTTCACCAGCCACCAAGTATATTCGTGTATCAGAAGAGAACCCAAGTGCTTTTAGTAGAAGGGAGGTTTCTCTAGGGGTCAATGGGCAACCCCCCAGGAGCCTTTTCTCGGTTGAGTTGATTTCCTTTTCTTTCCAGTGGGCTACATCATAGCGCATCTTACGAAGAGACTCATCTTCCTCTGCTGTCAGGTTGTGGCTGCACCCAGTGAAAGCTAGCATGTCCTTCTCATATCTGAACAGATAAGTTAGGTATCAATAAACTGCATGGAAACATTTAATAGCCAGGAATGTGCACTTTATTTTTTTTTTTATTTTTTTTTTGAAAAGGTGCAATGGTTTGACAATTATTCAAGCTTTAAGTTATGTTTGCAGCATTGATGAATTAAATTGTTTCTTCAACATTATATAAACCGAAGTTCAAACAAAAACGTGTGCATGAACCTCATTTTAAATACCATTGTATTTTTAAATAAGAAGTATAGGAAATTTATTGCCTTAGATGGAGAGCAAGGAAAGGACTTCCATTACGCCTCATCCTAGAAATAAGGGTAGCGCCTAGTTCTTCAATGGTGGAAGAGTACTTCAATGCCCTGTAGTTGACACGACACCTTAGCTTTTGTATAGAATCTGGGATCCCATTGTTCGCCAGTCTAGAATCTGTATGAGTGAAGTACATCACCTTGTGCTTTTTCAATAGAGGCAGCACTTCTGTCTTGTAGTAACTAACCTGACCAAGGTAAATAAAAAAGTTTCATATAACTCCGCCTATGTTTTACATAGCCGATCCCAAGCCAGGAAAGGAGGAGGGTTGTGATAGGCTTGGCGAGGCAACGTAAAAATTCAGCCAATCTTATGGAAATGAAATCTAATATGGGTTTCATTTCTAGCCTACCCCAACTTGTTGGGGGACAAAAGGCGTTGTTGTTGTATAACTATCAAAAGTTTCAAACATAAATTCAGATTTGGGCAACAGAACTCCTTTGCAAGATTTAAATGGGAAGACGTGAAAAATGATTCATGATCTCAGCTCCAAACAAATAAACTACTGAGCTTATGATAAGGTATGTCTTACTTCAGAATATGGCATTACTGGATAAGACTTGCATAGTTAAATACACACCCAAAAAAAGCAGAAAGCAGGCCTTTACTGAGATCTGATGCACAGGATCATAGTATATTAATGGGCTATGTTGTCACTGTTTTTGTTTCAGAATCTTAATATGACCAATTTTCTCTTTATACTTTCTCCCAAATTTTACAAACTTCTCCAGCTATCAAAATTTTCAACGTTGAGGCAGATAATGGAGAAACAAAAGCTAATATAAAAAAATTTACTCATGAATTGTCATATGCTACTGTGGAGGCAAAAATCAGCATGCAAAATTGAAAATACAAAATTAAGATGTTCTAAACGGCCAGACAAACAAAGCCATACTGCCAATGTCGCTGTATTAAGTAACCAAACCACAAGCAGAATGATGGATATTTCATGCAAAACACTTCAGATGAGTAAATAAAGTTCAGGCACAAGGAAGTGAATTGACCTTAGACCAAGAAATGGGAGTTTTTGCAAAAGGTTCAATGGCAGCAAAGGCAGCTGACAAGCTTTCGACAACATGAACCTCATTCTTCAGTGTGTCTATGAAGTGCTTCCAGTTGAAAAGATCCTTAAATTCGCTGGTGGAAAGAAAAACAACACTTTAAAAATATATAGAGAGACCTGCACTGTTACAAATGTTACTTGCTGGCGAGTAAGGGATCAGTATGGTTTGTCTTTATCAGAACTCAAATTTTGAGTGTTATTTTGTGGTCAGTCCTTTAAAAAGTAAGCACATATTTGAGGCCTAGCAGAGCTAGCCATTTTAAAAATTGAGGTTTTGCAAAGGGAACTTCTGAAGTAAAAGAGAGACTGGAGGAAGACAAGATCGTACAGTTAAAGGTTGGTACAACAACAAAGCTTACCTTAGGCAATTAGGCTTAACTACAGAAAACTTATATGGCGTCAGACCTTAATTTGGTTTTGTTTGAATTGATTTGAAAGATACCAGCATGTAACATTGAATAAACTTCTATATGTTTTCATTTTTTCAAAAAGAAACTAATAATAATTATTGTAAAGGCACATTGTATACCTGTCATCTGCCCAGTATGAGGTATGATCAAGAGAAGGAAGAACAAATGTAGCCTTCATTATTTTAGCCACAGCAACCATATCACATATCTGCATTCTAAAATTGACTTTTATCAATACCTGCATAGTCACAGCTACTTTTTTAGCATTTTTTTATGTTTCTTTTGTTAAACAGCTGACTGTTTCCACAGAAAATGAACCAGGTGATTAGTGCTTCTTTTTAAAAAGTAATAATGACTTAGAAAGTAGAACGACATAAGTTCCTTTTGTTCAATATAAGATGCTCCCAATTATCCACTTTTTAAATCATCTCAATCTTTCCCGAAAACCCATCAACAGCCTTGAGAAACTAATAATTTAGTAATAGAAGCACAACAAAAACAACTCAAGCCATACCAAATGACTTGTTGCCTCTGCATTTTGCACAATTCAAGTCCTGATTTATGTTTTTTAAACTGCTTAGAGTTGACAAGCATGTGCCTATTAGGTTCAACTTCTAGGCTGGAGAAATGGGAATATATGTTTGTGTGGTCAAACATGTCTAGGTAGGAAACTTGACAAACATGTTTAAGTAACTCGGTCAGATTCAGCCTGCTCAGGTCACAGATCATGCAGTACAGAATTAATAAAGCCAGAATATTTAAGGTGCAATCACTCCTGTGTCATAGTCAACTTAATCATAATAAAAATATTTTTTATAATAGTTGATTGGAATTTGTTTCCCTCGAGTCAATTTGGCTATTAAGTTCTTAATCAGATTTCGAGTTGACCAAGTTCTGGTTGGGTTAGGTCAGGGAGATTTTGCAGTTCTTGTTAACAATTCAGAACTCTCATGTTCAGCCAGGTTATTCAGCACTTCAAAACTTGTAAGCAAAGGAATATCTTTGGAAGTGATGGACTCTAATATTCCAGTCTTATTGCCTAATATTAAGCAAGTAAATATAAAAAGCAAATATTTCGGACCCCGAATCTCATCTGATTCAAACCTCCATTAGCATTCATGAGAATGTAGCCATTTGTTTTTGGATCCAGCTCTGCACAACCATGAAGACAGAAATTAAATTTTCAACATGCAAGTTAAATCAAGGATCCAGAGGGTACCAAAGTATACTAGTCATTTGGCCCCATGTTTTTTTTCCTTTTTTAATGGAAAACAGGTTAAACAATACACTTACAGAAAGTTATTATCTTAACAACTAGCAGTTCAAAGTAACTCATGGCTAAATAAACATGACAAAGCTATAATTTGGTGGTATAAGCTCAGCAACTATAATTAGGAGACTGTCTGGCCAGTACTGGATAAGGAACAAACAGGTATTTAAATTGGGTATAACAAACTATAAGTAATAATGTAACTATCTCTTTTGCTTGGGATCAAACTTACTTTTGTGAGAGCTTGTATATATGCATGGTATAAAATTCTGGGCAAGTGGCTGAGCCCATGTGCCTGAAGAAGCCTGTACAATAAAAGAGTTTAATTACTAAAGAAAACATAGCCAACAAAATCAATCAATCAATCAGAAGATAAATAGGATATAGGAAGAAGTGGTTCCTGCCTCACTATTGTGGACCTGCATCCCTGACTCGACGGTCATTAGTGTCCTTTCACTATCTCCCACAACACTCCGTCCCTTGTTTTGAGGTACTTTGAATTCTAGATTACTAGAGTCTGTTGTACCTCGATCCTGCAAACCAAAGGAAACCCCCTCTTAGTTCACAACTTTTTCATTAAAATATGCTGTAGATTGTGAACTACCTAAATTGCCATGATATTCCTGATTTGGTCAGCAAACGGCAAAATTGTCATTTAGGTCCCTAAAGTTCCAACTTAATACTATTTTGGTTCCTACTGATATTTCAAGTTGGACAATTTGATGAAATAGAGAAGGCTACAAAATAATAAAGCCTTGAATCAATAAGTAATATTGCTGTTTTGTCTCAAAATTCATTATATTTTTGCCTGACGGTAAGGAAAGAAACAGTGCAAACTAGTATTTTCGGAACCAAAATGAGAAGTTGAAACTAAATGGACCAAATTAAGAACTAGTATGCATCATATCATAGAGCCTATTAATATTGTACTTGGAAGTATAATTGAAATACTAAATTAGAGGACAACCATTTAGTGGAGACAGCCCATGGGAAGCCTGAGTCAACAATTAAGTTCTCCCAAGTGTTCAAGAATTTGCTAACATGGTTCCACCTAATTAATTAAAGATGCAGCAAAGGGTCCCAAAGGATCTCACCTAACTTTCAAGATGAAATACCTTTAGGTGACGCTAAAAAGTACATCCTCTCCAACTAGATATGACTAAAATAATGAAGATTATGAAGCAATCCAAGATTTTCAAATTAAAGCTAATTCATACTGTATAAGCATGGCTTTATAATTAGGCTATTAATAAAATAATCTGTTAATTTGAAAATTGTAACTGAAGCATGTTTCAAAAAGATTGAACAGAGCTCAAAGAAATAACCATATCGGCATATCCTAATGGTCAAGCAGAATTCAGTTGTAAAATAAAAATAATACTAAAGCTCCTTAGAGCTCATCTGTATTAGTTGTCACTCATTCATTCAATTAATACAATGTTTACCAAGATATCCCGCAATTACTACATTTTCCTCAAAATGTTAGAAGCAGATACAATTTTTCAGTTCAAACTTAGCCTGGCAAGCCAAATGGAGAATTAATAAAACAGAAAAGCACACTGTTATTATCACATATATTTACAAAGTAAAAACAAAAAAATAACTCACCTTAAACTCAAATGTTTGACGTTTTGAAATTAACAGCACAAATTCTCCAGGAAAAGGCAAATAACACCCAGCGAAGAACTTCAACGAACCGAGAACGAAACAAAACCCGCAAAAAAACAGGAGAGCAAAATTCCCAATCTTTTTCTTGTCGCCTCCGCCGGGCTTTCTGAAACCACCAAATCGAGACTTGACACCAGGTTGGTGCTGGTTATGGTGGTTTCCCGACGGCACATCCCCACTCGATTCATTGCTCGGATTCACTGTGGCCTCGGCTAACGGAGACCGTGGTGAGCCGATCTGAAGCTCCACATCGGCATTGGGGCTGCGCTTGAACGAGTGAGTGCGACGAGTCATCTGGTGGCCGGAGAAACGGGGGCTAGAGGCGGCGCTGGTACTAGTGTTACCGGCGGTGCCGGTACCGGTACCAGAACCTGTACCAGATCCTTGTTGTTGAAGAGATTGGTATCCCATTATGGATCCGCAACCAGATGTCGGTTCGTATTAGAGGAATCGGTGGGGATATGGTGGGGAGGTGGAGAGATGGGGAAAATGTTCCATTAATCAAGGATCAATCGTTTGGAGGTGATGAAAAGAGGGAGATTGGATCGTTGCGAGGGGAGAAAATGAGAAATTGGGAGCGAAAGTAAAAGGAAAGAGATGAGGAAGGATGGATGGCAGAGTACACAGTGAGGATACGGAAACAGGAAAACAGCCGGGAGGGACGAGGGTATTATGGTCTGTCTGTTTGCTCATTTATGTCATTTTTTAAGTTAGATTTGTTGCATTTAATTATGGGAGCTGATATGTAGATATCATATTTGATATCGATTATCGATATTGATTTTATTATACATTTTTAGTTGAATTATCGTATACATTATTTAAGTTATTATGCATATTATTTTTTGTAATGAAATAGTTATACATGTTATTGATTTTATTATGCACCTTTAGTTGAGTTATCGTGCATATTAGTTATTATGCATGTTATTTTTTGTAATGAAATAGTTATACATGTTATTTTTTGTACTGAAATAGTTATGATATAACATGCATAATAACTTAAATAATGTGCACGATAACTTAACTAAAGGTACATAATAACATTGGTATCGATAGTTGATATCAAATGTGATATCTACGAAACATTATACTATAATTATTTATGGCGTTGATCGGTGCAAATTATCAGTTTAATTTAAGCAATCAAATTTATAATGCATAAGTCAGCTTTTAATGTAAAGGTGGGAACTTTGAGATGTGAAAATCCTTAACATCGATTTAACTTGCTACGTACTCATGAAGGGCGTGCTTTAGGTGCGAATTCGGAGATTATTTAAGTTCGGACACAACTAAGCTCGGATACTGAGGTTAAAGATCAAACTCGACTACAAATTCACTAAATGCTCAATAAAATACCATTAAGAACTCATTTTTTTAATCAAGCTTGGGCACTTGTTCGAACTTGCCCATAAATAGCTTCGCCACTGTTTCAGGCTTAATTTGGAGGGGAGGGGAGATGAGAGACGATAAAAAAATAATGATTACTGGCTTCAGAAATTACAACAGAAGCAAGAAAAGAGATTCGAAGGTTAAATCTTTCCATCGAAATTATTGATTTTATTATCCTTCAAATCGAAATGTAACAATTTTTCATACCTTCTCTTCTGTTCCTTCTCTTTTCTTCTCTCCCTCTTTTGCTTCTGACCCAGAGGAAACATAGCCTCATCATCATCATCAAATCCTACATATATAAAGGTTTAACATGTTCGTTACAGTGGGTATGAATAGGATTTTTACTGTAGTGAGCTACAATGATTTTACTGTTTCTACATATATAAAGGTTGAACATGCTCGTTAGATAGCTCGTATTTGTTTCATTATCACATTCATGTTTGTTATTCTCTATGTCGCAGTGCGCGGATGCGAGTGTCGTATTGATCACGATGCGAGCGAATATACATCAGTTTAAAAAAATATATACAGATGGAATAATATAATAAATTTAAAATACAAAAATAAATAATATCATGAACAAAAAAATAAAAAATAAATCATCACAACTTCAACATATATATATATATGAGCAAGGCTAAAATAATATGCATAGGACACCACATACCGTCTTATGCATATATATAAGTTGCTCAATAAATTGAGATTTAAGTTGCTCAATAAATTCTTCATATCAAAATATTATAGGAAATTAAATTTCATGATTTTTAGAGTTTTGTTGTTATTTTTTAAATATTGTTTGGGTGTTTTAAAGAAAAATGTCATTTTCTAGGTTGTAGCACGAAAAAATATTTAAAAATAGCAAAAAAAACTCTAAAAATCACGAAATTTAATTTCCTACAATATTTTGTTATGAAGAATTTATTGAGCAACTTATATATATGCATAGGACGGTATGTGGTGTCATATGCATATTATTTTAGCCTTGCTCATATATATATATATATATATATATATATATATATATATGCTAGGGTGCTCCATGGAGCACCAAACCCCTAATACTCTACATCGTATCTCTAATTTTAAAATTCCAACAACTGATCCGAACTGTTGAACATGATCTACATATTGAAATCTACTTGGAGATTGAATTTTACATTTTTTTTTATTTTTGCGCTATTTTTTAGAGAGGTAGAAAAATTACAACTTTTGTTAACAAACGGGTTACGGGTCACGGAGCGGGTGTGCACGGGTCACGGGCATAGGCAGGGGCGGGTTAAGGACGGGTTGGAAAGGGACGGGTTACCACGAGCAAAATTTCGAAGGAGCGACCATAACCCGTATGAAATCCGCACTTGGCATGAGTACGAGAGAGCACGAGTTGGATCCACATGCGGGTCCGAGCGGACAATGAAGGCGGGTGGACGCGGGTCGGGTTGACCCGTACGGATTTTTTCAAAACACTAGATAAACCTAATAAGACTATAAGGATCTGTTCGAATCTATCTCACTCATCATGGCATATAAGCTAATTAGCTTGAATGAGGAAGGCTTTGAAAGAAAGTTCGACCTTGACATTTTTCAATGGGTCAATAGCCCGTAGCCCTTCTTCAGTAATATCGAGTCTTTGTTCCAACTCTGCAACTCATGCTCAGTAAAGGCTCAATGACTGGCTCAAACTGAGGTGGGTCAGACTCAGGCCTTGGAACCGATTTAGGAGAGGGTGAAGAGGATTGATCCCTAAGCTTTGGAATGAGGCTTTGCTGGCTTTCTATCCCCACATCAACGTAACCTCTCACCTCTTCATCTCTTCTCTCTTGAATAAAAAATGACTGGCATCTTCGAATCTCTTGCTATATGTCGTGAATGCAAATTCATGGTCTCAAACTCTAGAACCCAACGAAGGGCTGAGATTTACATAGTGGTTGAGAGGTCAAATAAAAAAAAATAGTGTAGATCAGAGACATAAAATCAATTAGTATTCAAATTGAGAAATCAGATGCATGATACCACCTCTATAAGAAAAAAAAAGATTTGGCGATGTATATGTGAAGTTGTTGAATGCCAACCTGTCAAGGTTTAGGGCCTTTAAGCAACTCAGTTTGCCCAGATGGATTGATGGGTAAGGTATGAGCAGTTTATTAACCTGTTGGCGATTTTTTATTCTGATCAGATATGCTGGTTAGTCATGTATTCTTGTTAAACCTGATTTGAACTAACCAGCTTTTTCCTGATGCTTTCTTAACAAGATATAATACTCACAATTGTTCATTGATACTGTAAAGTATAAATAAAAATCATTAATGTCTCCATAACAAAACATGCATGGATATTTTTCCAAATGTTCTCAAAACGATAATAAAAAAAATGGAAGAATTCTACACAATTGGTTTCTTTCGTTATAGGCTGCACCAAAATGTCATCAACCCAACCCACTATCACCCGTATGATGTTGGACAAAACTTCGTTAAGTTGTATTGCTGATATTCATCAGGGTATTGGTGCAAAAGCATTGATCAATTTGGATAATAACTCGAACTGAATCACGATTAGTAAGTCAATGGTGAATGGTGAGCGCTGGGTCCAAGAGAGGATATGAAGGGGGAAGAGGTGAGGGGTATTTAGGGTATATTTTTATTTCTTTATGTTTTAATTGTATTAAAATAAAGATAATGATATTTAGGCAAACTGATTTGAAATTTAATGACATCTAGGCAATTTGCTGTTATTGAGTTGTATTTCCACAATTTCTCTATTATTGAATATTGAGTGGCGTTTAGACAAATTTTCTATTTTTTAAATGATCAGAAGAAGATGAAATTCATTTAATAAATAAATAGAGCTGACGGTAATAATGTCCCAAAGTGCAAATCCATTGTCATCCACCACAAGGTGGAGTCTCCACATGTCAGCGGCATTTGCAACCATTGGCACTATTTCTCGAGAGCCCTTAGGGTTTTGAGAGTTGAAGAACATATTGGAGGGTATGTCACCCATTCGACCATTAAAGGAGGTCAAAATTGGAGTAATAATTGGTGAATGCGGGTCTTAAATATAGATAAGATGGCGAGCTGTAAGTTATATGACCCGATGTTGATTCTCAAGTCAATAAAGGGAGTCAGTGTTGTTTTATCGATTGTAACAGAAATGGCAATAGTTCAGTATATTGGAGAAAACAGTGATGGCTTTGAACTTGTGATAGCTGTAGAAGACAGCCACATTGATATTTATTGTATTAAACCATGAATTTTGACCAAGATTTTGTTGATACCATGTACATATTGGAGACGATTGGCCGCCATCTAGCACGGCTGATTGAAGTCATCCTGGTAGAAGCGTAGTAGAGCAAGAATCAGAAAGTGAGCCTGTAAGTATCACATTATGGTAAAGTTTACTAAATTTTTTGTATAACAGTTTTTTTTGCAGATACTGTTGTAATAATCAGTAATTTTTGTACACGATTTAATATTATAAATGTTATTTTTTTGCTATAAAAGACATTAAAATCCAGAACATAGAGGATCAGATTGGTGGATACACTAAGAATTCTCAGTCATATGTTAACCGGATCTTGTCCGAAATTTTGGGATACCTACGAAAAATTAGGAACAAGAAAAAAAAGAAGAAGAAATAAAGGTAATCCAAAATCCTTCAACGGTTCTAAGTTTAAGGAAGAACCCCTTCATTTTGTTTAGGCCACGCCACATAGCTTTTGATTGAAGATTTCAGTTTCTCTTTTTGAAGTACACTCAAGAATTTCTTACCTCCATTCAAGTCATTTCTTTTAGGACGCTGATATAATCCTCCCAACCTTGCCTCCCAATTTGCTCCATCACTATGCACCTGACCCCCCCTCCCCCCCACCCCACATACATTTATTTTTTGGGGATTCTTCTGGGAAACATAACTACTGTCATAGTTTCGATGGATGGAATTTGTCATTGTGACACTAACAATGAGCTCCACAAAAGAATGGAACCCCCTGAATCAAATCGTAGTGTTGGGATTAAGGCAACGACATGTATTAAGGCAATGGCATCATTTGCCATCAAAATAATGGCAGCAGATACAGATTTGGTCCTGTTGAGATTTGTGTTATTTTGTAGTAGCTTTGATTAGGTTTCGAGTTTTATGTCTTTTGAGGGTCTTTAGTGTAATAAAGTCATTATGAGTATTTGGAGTCTTTAAGGGACTAAAGTGCAAAAGGGATTGTATCTCTATATATACCCATTGGGTCATGAATGAAATTAATCTTTTTGCTCATTTTTCTATTTGGTATCAGAGCCAAACAGATTTCCTAAGGTTAGCCACCATCAGCCAACTTTTCCTCTGTAAATAAAAATAAAAAAACTCGACGCCAGATCGAGTCGCCTACTTGCGTCGATTACTGGTGCGTCACCAGTAAGGTCGTCGCCAGGCATCTTGGTTGTGCGACTGCGTGTCGCCACCATGTTGCAGCCAACATAATTATTGTTGTCATGTTGTGTAAGTTAGCTCTATAAAATTATTGTAGAGAAATTACAAAATGTCCTTACTGTAAGGAGAAATGACAAAACAAGAAAGCCTCTCTAGATTGTACTTAGATTGTTGCAGGAAAAGATTATGTTTTCTGGTAAAAACTATTAATTCTGAATGTCATATGTCTCAAGTATATTTGTCATGTTTAAGGAATGTTGGGTCTTGCTTTTCTACAAGCTGAGCAATGAAGCATTAGGGCTCATTGTTCACATCTGATCTTCCTAGGACCCCCTCTGGCTGTACCCAGACCCAGGTATGATTGCGTACATATTTTCTATTTTCCTTTTAGATAATATAGCGACTTCACCACCGGTATAATAATTCTAATTGTTACTCGCAGGTAACTGTGTGAATGGCCATTCAAACTTATGTTAAATTCTTAGCTTGGGTGGAACTATATTTTAGTTTGCTATGATGTGTATATCAATCTTGTATATTTAGAAATGTTTAGACTTTAGACTATGCTGATTGATGCTACAGATCCATGTCTTATATTTTAAATTGTTCATCTGTACGTGTCTCAAATATTTAAAAGTACACACAACTATGAAGAGAAAGTCTCGCCCCAACATATTAGCAGGGGCAGGAGCAGAGGCATAGGGCGAGGAGGGGGGTTCCACCACTCCACCACCTACAATATTTTCGCACAAAGTTCATAGACAGTACTTTTTCAGGTGTTCTGTTATATTTTCTATGATTATTAAGAGACCTAACCACCTCTAACAGAAGTTTTTAAATCTCAACTATCCCAACTTAAAATTCTGCCTCTGCCCCTGCCGACATACGTTGGGATTTGAAACTGCAATCTATGTGGTAGTATGTGGCAATGTCACCTAATAAGTTCTACTTAGTCTGATGAACTTTCTTAAAAGCTTCTTGCTTAAAAAAATCGTAGAAACTGCAGTTCGACCCAAATAATATTGGATTGAATTGTGCACTGAAAATAAGTGTCACAATTATAGAACAAGCTGATATGTGTCTTTGCTCTTTGGCTCAAGTACATGATGACAATTATGTTAACAAAATGGCGGATGGAACATGGGGAGATGACTATTTGGAAGTAGTTAAAACGAGATAATTTATTGACTAGTTATTTAAGTTAAAAATGGTTGAATGTTGTTATTATAACGACAATAACAACCCAATATTCATGAGGGAGTAGATTTCAGACACCTTTTTTAATACTATTTCAGGCTGGTTGTTTTACCGATATTTTTATCAACCTTTGGTTTTTAAGAAAACTACGTCTTCCTTAAAGCCCCATTATACTTGAGGTGAAAAGTCAAGGTTAGGCACAAATGTTGTTCTCTCGAAGAGCCTAGAATTGTAATTAAACAATTGCAAGCCCTCACGTTATAATAAAAGGGACAGTTTCTAGTTAATTTGCTTAAACATATTCTTGGTAAGAATGTAGTTAATCAACTACGTTGTAATTACAACCCGTGTTGACCATTAGTTACAACTCACTTATTGGTTTTAAATCTTCCAAATTTAGTTAACTTTAATGACAAAAAGGTACATTAAAACTCACATCATGATAAACAACGACTTAATCGCTATGCCACCCACAAAACGTTTGATATCACAGAGCAGTGCCAACCCTGCCATTACCCTTTTCTCTATTTCTCTCTCTCTCATAGCAGAGGAGAAAGGAGAGAAAGGAGGGGAGAAATTCCAACACCTTTCTTTCCAAACTTTTATCAATCTTTGCAAACAGCTAGACCGAAATGCCAAGTGTGTTTAAGAGAGCAGTGAATGCCGTGAAGGATCAGGCGACCATCAGCGTAGTCAGATTTTCTAAGAACTACGTGCCAGGATCTTCTTGCAGGCTAGATGTGGCTCTCCTCAAAGCTACCTCGCATGAAGAACAAATGGCTGATGAAAAGCACATTACCGAGGTAATCCTCCTGGTTATCTCGTCAACAATGGCAGCTGCTGCTTGTGTTCACGCCTTAGCACGCCGCATTTCCAGGACCCACAACTGGGTTGTTGCCCTCAAGTCCCTCCAACTAGCACACCATCTCCTTCGTGATGGTGGAACATATTTTTCACATGAAGCAGCATCCCTAAGGCCCATTTATTCTGGTGGGCGCCGCCTACTAGACTTATCAAACTTCTCAGCATCTCTATCTAGATACTCGAACCCTTGGGACTACACAGCCTTTGTTCGGACCTATGCTCGATACCTGGATGCTCGACTTGAATCAGCACTCTTTGGAAAGCTCCGTAACCTTAATAAACAAGGCCGTAAAGCTACTGATTCAGTCAGTAGTATGAAGCCAGCAATAATACTTGATCACATTGAACATTGGCGACGTTTGCTTGACCGTGTAATATCCATGAAACCTACTGGACCAGCCCTTGAGAACCGCCTAGTACATATTACACTTTTCATGGCCACTCGTGAGAGCATTGGCTTCTATCGTGATGTCACTGCAGGGCTCACCCTCTTGCTTGACAAATTTTTCCAACTAGATCAGAAGTGCCGCATCAAGACAGTTGATGCATGTGAGCTGGCAGCAAAGCAATTTGAGGAGCTGGATTCTCTCTATGACCTTTGTATCAGGATTGGTGTAGGAAGGATGATTGAATACCCACATGTGCAGATGATATCCCATAACCTGGTTACTACATTGAAATACTACTTACATAACAGTCTTTCCTCGGTCTATTCATCACCTGCGTCAGAGACAAGGAGTGAACCGAGGTTCTCTCTCCAAGCTTTACCAAGAGAAATATCTGAGATTGTGTCTGATTCTTACTCTATCGCCTCTGAACCAATAAATGCCCAGAAAAAGGAAGTATATGAACAACCTCGTTCGTCTTTTAAGCCTGATATACTAAGAAAGAAAGCAAAACAATCAGATTCAGAAAGTTGGGAACTCCTTTTGGTTGAGACTGCAAGTAAACTATCTGATTCTGAGAACGACATTTATGGGCAACAGTTGATGCTAGAAAGTGCTAATAAACAACTTCCAGAAAACTACAACAACCCATTTCTACAAGATTGGTTTAACCAGGACTCCAACAAAGAGAGAAGCATTGTTGGAAAGCCGAATGACATTTCCATGCAAGAGTTTTTTGACACAAGGAACTCAAGCATAGAAACAAACATTCAAGACAAGCCAAGAGGTCTTTACTCTTTTGACAAGAAGAGCCGGAGCACAGAAATAAGCATTTCTGAGAAGCCAACACAATATTCTTTTAACAAGAGGAACTTGAGCACAGAGAGAAACAGTGGTGAGAGGACAAATATTTATGCTCAAAATGAGAAGAGAGCTACAGCTCCAGCTCAATCATTGACTGCCCCTTCAAATAAGCAACCTTTTTTTCAACAGCGACTGAGATGGATGAACGAACGACAGAAGGTGTACCGAAGTATCGGTTGGTGAACAAGCAATTGCATAGGATTAGAGAAAACTGATTGCTCAGTTTTGCTGTAATTGAGATGGTGGTAGATGAGGGATATGCAATCTACTGTTTTGTACGATTGACGGGGTATGTATATATCAGTTATAGCTTATATATCAGTTATAGCTGTTATGTATATCTATAATCTATCTATACCTATTGTCAATTATATAGTCTTAGTGTAAAAAGATCCAATCCTGAAAACTGTTGGTACCAAAACATGCCAACTTTTGTTTAGAATATCAAACAATGAATAGACCTATAATCACCCCAGTTACATGAACACCATGCTCAAGTTCATATTACAATTGTATTTCAATGGGCATCAAGATTTTGGAAATACTAACACACTAGTTAAATTTTAGGACTCTTTTATGTGTATGTGTGATGCAATTTGCATGTGTGATGCAATTTGCATGTGTAATGCACTTTCCAAATGTACCCAACTATTTAGAATTTTATTTTGTGGTGTAGCACACTTAGAATGCGGATTTATTTCTAGTTTACAATTAATACAAAATTCAATAGGGTGTTCCTATATTGTTCCTATTCCTGAATATAGTAAAACAATAAGCTTTTGATAATTGCATCATTTTACACAATTGGTGCCTACACAATTGACAGTTCTCTTGAAATTCTTACTTTCAAAAGGTAGTGCTATTAATTCTTGCAAGCCGAGAATGAATGTATAATGTATATTAATAAGAATCTAAAAGGAAAACCAAGAAATAACTAACCATTTATCGGTTCATTGCATAAAAAATGATCTACTAGGCCAAAAATGTTGAATTCACAAAATTAAACAGAATAATAAATGTAAATATAAACAAACTAAAGTCTATACAAATGATCTCTAGCACATTTCATCAGATTTTACAACAGTCAACCTAATTAGCATTGGATACTTCTCCATGGCTAGGAAATTGCAATTTGGTCAATTAAGTTGAACTTTAGACTGAGAGAATCAAACACAAATGAAACAAAGTTTCAGGAAAGGACGCCTAAAAATAGATTTCAAGAAAATTCCTTAAAAAGAATGGTTTCTAGGCCCAAAGTAATGTTAGCCCAAAAACCAAGAGAAGAGCCAGCACAAAACAACAACCTGCTATCATTGCAAATGCCTGAAAGAAATAAAAGGAGACATGCACTCTTTGATAGTCAGTGCATTCACATTCATTTCTTCAATTATTGCTAAACAAATAGAGTTTACCTTTCCTTCAGACTCGAACTTAAGTCTGATTGTGAACCATGATAATCCTTTGTCTACAAAAGGAGCCAATGCCAGTGCCCTATATCATGTAGAAGAACAGATGTTTGCATTAGAGTTGAAATGAAGATGGTTGATGTTAACTCCACCTATATTTTACATAGCCGATATCAAGTCCGAAAAGGATGAGGGTTGTGATAGGCTTGGCGAGCCAGCATAAAAATTCAGCCAACCTTATGGAAATAAAATCCAATATGGACTTCATTTCTAGCTACCCATACTTGTTGGGACAAAAGACTTTGTTGTTGTTGTTGTTGAAGATGGTTGATGTTGATAACACAAGATAAAAATATTATTATATAATAAAATTACTATTTCAATTAATAACACCAAGTAAAAATTTATTTATATAATAAAATTACTGTTTCAATTACTCATGGTATTTATGATCCATCAATAGTGTTAAGCCAATGTAAGAAATTGACTTCCACTTCAATGAATTTAATTTCAAGATTTAATATACTAACCCTCTTGCTCAGACTATCTTGGTAACCTGGCTTCCAGCCCACACCATTGCCATAATTTTAACAAACCTACAATGGAGAAACATCAATTAATCTCCAAAATAAATATAAAAAAATAGATAATAAAATTTAGCATACTGCATTGTAGGTCCATCATAAATAACAAAAAAAAAGTGCTTACCGCTCAACGGCTCTGGCATAGCCTAACTTGATGGGAGCTGGAGCAAAATAAAACCTGAAAAGCAGGTATAAAGGATGGAGTAAAACAGTCATTCTAATAAGATAAGAAGTGTGTAGTATTTCATTTCATTCAATATATAACTCACCAAACTACAAGAAAAGTAGTTAAATGATAGACAGTATTTAGTAGCCCATATGACAAGACACCAGCAACACCATATCTCTTTAGCTTCTGAAGCAGCCTGAAAAGTGAAATTCATGAGTTATTAGTACTGCCACCTAATCACAGGGGCGAATTTAGAATTTCCATCGGGGGGACAAGATCTATAATTTTTTCTAGGGGCAAAATGATGCACATTTTTAAATATACATTGTTATTTTGCAAAATAATTGACAAATCGTATAAAATACAAGGTTATTTTGCAAAAAAATCGGTGGGGGGTGGGGTGGGGGGAGGGGGCTGGCCTACACTGGATCCGCCTCTGCCTAATCATGCAACTCACAGAATGAACACTATGTTTTCACTGTAAAAGTGAACTCATGGTAACTGGTACAACGACAAAAACAAAGTCTTTTGTCCCAAACAAGTTAGGGTAGGCAGAAATGAAGCCCATATTGAATTTAATTTCCATAAGATTGGCTGAATTTTTACGTTGGCTTGCCAAGCCTATCACAATCCTTCTCCTTTCTGAGCTTGGAATCGGCTATGTAAAACATAGGTGGAGTTTCATGGTAACTGGTACATTATGCAGTTTCATCATATTTAGCAACTATCGGCAAAGATTTTTGGTTGAAATTTTGAAGAATAGAAGTTTGAAATATTTTAAAAGTTTTGAATGGATCTTACTAGTACAGCCATTATTTACTCCATTGACCAAAGATGAATAAAAGAAGGGTTCACCCATGAAAAAGTCTCTTTGACTCCAAACTATATCCAGGTATGGCAGTACACACTAACAGGTACCAAACTTGATTACATCAACACTAAATTTGATAACAGAAAGGCATTATTTATTTGTGAAAAAGCAATTAGTACTCATTAGAAGAGAATCGTCTTCTTTCATTGGCCCCACTTTTTTTCCAAACCTAGCAGAAAAGAAAATTGAAGTTATTGTTCATTAATATGCAGAAATGCTTTATCTCCTAGTGTCTTTTTCTTTTACAGTTAGAGAAAAAAAACATTGGCCATATACTAGATCACATCATCACAATCGTGAACTTGACTGATATATCTTCCTTATTATGCAGCTTTTCATTCTTGTATTGCCAATTTGCAAAATGGCCACTACTGACTTTCAAGTTTGGCAATTTTTATTGTTGGTTGCACCTTAGTTCACAACTCCGCCCATGTTTTACATAGCCGGTTTCAAACCCGAAAAGGAGGAGGATTGTGATAGACTTGGCAGTCAACGGAAAAATTCAGGCAATCTTATGGAAATGAAATTTAATATGGACTTAATTTCTAGCCTAAGCCAACTTGTTTGGGCCAAAAGGCTTTGTTGTTGTTGTTGATGATGATGAAGCAGTGCTTGGCAAATAGTTTATCCCATTAACATTACTACCTTCGAAGGTTATAGGTACCACTTTAACATCATCAGCCAAAGTTATATCAGTCTGAAAAAAGAAATTGAGTAAACATTCCCCACAATTAAGCATCCATTTTGAGTAAATCATAACATGTCTGATGCCTTCAATTTTGTAAACAGAATCTTAAATAAGTTCAATTCCTCCAACCATTCTCAAAGTTCATTTCCAAAACAAAAGATGCTCACAATTACCCCAATTCTCCTAACATAGCCTAGTTTCTCTATCATGATAAATTCCTCTAAGCTTCTGCATTGGCATAGCCAATCCATTTCATGGAAGAAACTGGTAACAAAAACTCTTGAAATAAAAGTGATACTAAGCAAGCATGATTCATGGAATAGTAGTTAAGTAACAATATATTGCAATAAATAAAAAAGAAACGGAGAAGAAGCTTTTGCAATCACCTCGAGTTGATCTTTAAGAGAGCAACGACTAACAAATAGCTTTAATTTTTTTAGTCCAATACCACAAATATTCGAACACATGGAGAGAGCGCCTCTCGAGATGCCTTTACGAGACTAAGAACAAAAACATTTCTTTCGAGGGTTAGTACTACAAGTGTAAAAGGAAAAGGGAAAAAAGGGAAGGAGACTGGGATGGATATCTTACTCGTAATGCCGGCAATGGGACCCATTGGTCAAACAAACGAAGCGATGCTAGGGTCGGAGGGTGGGCGGACCTGTCGGTCTCACTTATTTTTCACCAACAAAGAGATACATCGGGGCTGAAATGATATACTCTGCACCGACTAATTTGTATCGTTGGATTAGATTTTTTAACGATTTGATTTGATAATATAAAAACCTCCTGAATTATATAATTAACGGTCAACCGTTCAGATCTAATGGAACATCCAGATTAAATGAGTACAAAGAGCACCGGAAAAAATAGATGTAGACGATACGGTTCCCATCCAGGCTTGGCTCAAATTGTTCAGTGTTCTCGAGGACCCAACTCAAATTCTATATCCTACAATTTTATTTTGGCATAATTTCAAGTTTAACCTTGAAAAATTGTAAATTACTTATTTCCCCTCATAAAATCTATAATTACATATTTATCTTTCTAAATTATAATAACTCACAGACTTACTCAATTCATATGTTTCATTAATTCTCAATTCATCACCTTCTAAATTCACAACTCTCATCTTGCCCTTATACAAGAATTAACATTGGATTCAATACCTCAGTGATTTTGTGTGGATATGTTGTATGTACAAGCATGCAAATATTTAATCGATCTTTGAAGTCGTGGTTTGGTTTCTTTTTTGTCACATCTCGAGTACAAGTACTCCAAAGCTGTAGATATCTCCTTGTGTAGAAACAACATTACCAACTCCATATTATGCAATTGCTTTCCAAGACAAAATAAAAGATTAATGTTCTCCCATCATCACTAACAAAACTCTCATCGTTCAAAAATATGTACATAAAGTGAATAAGTTGAACATCATTGAATATACCTTACTGATTGGACTTATAAGACAAAACAAATAGATCAGACAAACACCTTTGAATGAAGTAAATTACTAAATCTTCCAAATTATAGGCAAGGATTGCTAAAATAAAATATAAATGAAGTAAAACAGAGAACAAATGATATGAAATGAAAATGAAGCATCCTTAATTTTTTTTTTTACAAAGAAAGCTGGATACAACCAATTGTAATTACCAACACATACTAGTAAAGATACGTAGATGACAAAACTAAAAATAGTACAATTTTATTCTCAAGCATTAATAATAAAGCTCATAGAAATCTAAATTGATTGTTCAATAGGAAAGTTACCATGACTTATTGACAATAAAAAAATTCTAAACTATTATTCTTGGTATGGACAAGCTGTACCAGTTTTAGCTAACTCAATTAGAAAGAGACAATAAGAACCATTGATGCACTACGATTAATATCTTTTGAGTTTCAGACTATAAAACAGTCAACCATATTGAGGTTTTACAACTATACAAATTAAGTTCATTAATCTAAGAGGGATGACACTCAATGGGATCATTACCAGCTGCTAATGTAACTATGTAACTAAATGTTTCAACTATAGAAATCAAGTACCAGCATAGAGAAGATAATAGGAAACACACAAAAATAGCAAAATTGTATTCATTCTTTGAAGTGCTTGCTCGATTGTGGGTGATTTCAAATTTAACTTTTCTAACCCAATTGAGAATTACCTACTTGCACAACAAAACACAGAGGGAAACAACTTTTTCATAACCCAATTGAAAAATCACTACCATATAAATGTAATTAAAAATAATTTGAAGCAAGACAAATTGTAAACTCACTATTCACGACTTATCAACTCAAACGAGAAAAGGCCAAAAAGAAAGAAAACAAACTAAAATCCTACTCTGGTTTGAGACTAAGGAGACGCGAGATAACAAGGCAGTCAACCACAAGCGTACAAGAGAGAAGAGAAGAAATAGTTGCCTTTTTCAGTTCTTGCAACCTCAACTTTCTGAGAGTGAACAAGGCAGGAGCGAATATTTGTTTTGACTTGTTTGGAAATGAGAAAGAATGAAAGGAAAAGGGCAAAATTGTCTATAATTTATTATTTAGACATAATTAATTAGAGAAAGAGGCAATTTATGTGTTTAATAATCATTACTCTGAACTTTTGGTATATTTGAAATATAGTAAAATTATATTGGATAAATTTGTGAGCTTTTGTAATTTAGAAGGATAAATATGTAATTATAGATTCTAGGAGGAGATATATGTAATTTTTAGTTTTTTCAAGGGTATACCTGAAATTCTTCCTTTTATTTCTAGGGTGGTTTTGCAATGAACCATATCATCTGGGTAGCGACATCGCTATCCAGAGTGCGCATCTCTTCGTCTGCATCGTCGGAATAAAGATCAACGGTCCTGATGTAATATAAAGATTTATCTGAATCATATAAAGTTCATCTTGACTGTTGATTTTTAATATGACAGTTCAGATTAAAAAATATCCAGAGTGTCCGATTCTGCAATGGATAACCACATTGAATGATTGTGCTTCATAATCGTTTGTGATGTACTAAATCAGGGAAATCATATTTAAAAGAATGCGAATTAAAAATTCATGTTGATCATTGGATTTTTTTTCAAAATTGACGGTGTTTATTTATTTCAATTCGTAACAGAATTCACCTTATTTTTATAAATCGTCTTTTTTATTTTCCTAACTTCTTTAATAAATTTTCAAAGTTTATTATTTTCATCGATATTTTTTCGCTAACATTGTTAATATAAGAAATATAAGGGAATTGCTAATAATTTCTCCTTAAAAGCTTTTCTTACACGTTCTTCTAATTGACTTCAGTTAAAATTAGTTAGCGGAGCTAATTTTTGTTCTCATGAATAAAATTAACACTGCAGCATCCAACACTTAATATCGACACTAGAAAGTTTTAATAGTACGAATTATAAGTCTTTATATTAAATAAAGAATGCATATTTATAATAAGATTTTCAATTTTTTATGAGTTTGTTTTACTTTTGTTTTGCTATAGCCCTACTGCATATTATAATTTGGACCCTCTAAAATTAAAATTTGTAGAGCCGTCGGTCAAGATGATAGGAGAAGTACGGGACAATATTAAAAGGGAAAATGTTACGTAGATCACAAATTCGATACTGTCACCGATACCCACTGGACACATCCAGTTAAGTTCCGACGAAAATTTGTTTTTCTTATGATGCATATTATTTTCGTTATTATGCATGTTGTTTTTGTTATTGTGCATCTAATAACATGCATAACAATCAAATAGTTATGATTTGTATGATAAGTTTATTATGTTTTTTTTGTTCTATTTATGATTTATTATGAAAATTTATTTTACTTATGATGCATATTGTTTTCGTTATTATGCATTTTGTTTTTGTTATTGTGCATCTAATAGCATGCATAACAGTCAAATACTTATGATTTATATGCTAAGTTCATTATGTTATTTTGTTATACTTATGATTTATTATGTTTTCGTTATTATGCATGATGTTTTTGTTATTATGCATGTTATTTACTTGCATAATAATAAAAAAAATAACATGCACAATAACAAAACACAACATACATAATAACTAGAATAAATTTTCAAAATAAATGCAACTGGATTCGTCCAATCCGCATCGATGAGCGTAGCAATTCGAGTCGGTGAGCGTAGCGACATTCGTTTTCAGTGGAGGGTCCGATCAATTATATGCATAATAACAAAAACAATATGCACAATACAAAAAACAACATACATCATAAATAAAAACATGCAAACTAAATTCAATTGGACATGTGCTGTTAGTATCGATGAAGATATCAATGAATGAATGTATATATATCAGCTGACTGCACTGCTGCATTCAAACAAATTCTTCAGTAAAAATTAGTCGAGCGAGGTCTCTTGTAATTTCTCACGAGTCAGCCGCCCTTTGTTCAAACCCCACCTCGCGCCACCTCGCGCCACCACGCGAGTTTCTCTTGTAATTTCTTCGATAAAAGCTCTGCAAATTTTGACCTGTTTTATTTCCTCAGATCCCCTCTTGCAATGCTCAGGAGTCACGACATAGTAATAGTAATCTGAGGGGCTCCATGATCCATAGAAAACACCTCTTTCTCCCGTGCCGCCGTGCTATCAGTACCCTGAAAAACCCAATTTCTAACAGGCTAAATCAAACCGAAAACCTCTTCTCTCTCTCTCCACGAATTGTCGACACGACCATATGTAATTGTCCATTTGACACGGTTTCCCTAAGGTTCTTCTTGTGGTGTGCCCGGCAAGCCGGTTACTTCCATGCTCCCAGTTCATTCGATTGTATGGTGCCGGTTGTAAACCGGCTTACGGAGAGATTTGGATCTGTCAGAAACATTATAGAAGATCTCAGGAGTGTCGGTTGTCCCATAAAGGCGTCCACTTTTTTGGTTTTGCTGAGGATTTACTGGCGTGGCCGTTCATACAAGTTTGCACTTGAGGTGTTTGAGGAAATGACTAAGTATCAGTTTGAGCCCAACACATTTGCCCGGAATGTAATTATAGATGTGATGTTTAAACTTGGTCATGTTGATACTGCAATGAGGTTTATGGGAGAGACTCAATACCCAAATTTTCTCACTTATAGCATTTCTTTGACCAATCTTTGCAAGATTGGTCATTGGTTGACAGTAAGAGATGTGTTAAGGAGCATGGTTAATAAATCTTTTTACCCCAACCCTGGATCTTTTTGGGCAATTTTTGATTGTTGTAGAAAGTGGGGTACAATTTCTGAGTTATTTCAGTTATTGGGTTTCATGGTTATATCTGGCATGCAACCCACTTTGCAAATTTGGTCAATTTTGATTGAAGGCTTATGCCAGGATGGAGAAGTTGACATGGCTTATAGTTATGTACAAAAGATGGTACACTTGGGATTGTCTCCTTCAGTTGTAACATACACTTCCCTTATAAAGGGGCTGTTTAAAGCTGAGAGATATGACTCAGTTATTTGCTTATTGGATTTTATGAAATATTGCAATTGCAAACCTGACTTGGTGCTCTACAATGTCCTTATGGACTGCTTTGCAAAAGCTAGGAGGTACGATGATGCTATTAGTATTTTTTTCGATTTACTCGATAATAAGTTCAAACCAGATAAATGCACACTATCTACACTAATGTCTGTTTTGTGTTTGTCTGGTAACACACAACTATTTGATCCCTTAATTTCTCAATTTGATGTCGCTTTTGACCTCAAAGCTTGTAATTCTGTGATGAATGCCCTTTGCAAGGCTCGTTACCCTTACCGAGCTGTCGAGTTCTTCACACAAATGGTTGAGAGTGGTTTCAATCCAGATAGTTATACCTATTCCACTTTGTTCAATAGCTTGTTCCAACTAGGAAGAATTGATTATGCACTTGACATATACTGTAAAGTTGTCACAAAAAATTGTAATTTAGACTCTTACGTACATGCTGCTATCTTGGGTGGTTTGGTCAAAAGAGGCAAGTACTTTGCAGCCACAAAACTTTTAAGAGGTATGATTTTGGAAGGGCATAAACTAGATGCAGCATGCTATACCATTGGTATAAATGGGCTTTTTCGGGCTGGTATGAAAACAGAAGCCTGTGACTTGTTTGACTGGATGAAGAGGTATGATGTTTCACCGAACTTGCATACCTATAATGTCATACTTAATGGATTTTGTATGGCAAACGATTTGGATTCATTACAGAAAATGTTGCAGGAAATGAAAGATAGGGGAATTGAGATGGATTCTATCTCATTTAACACTCTGATTGCTTATCTGTTCAAAGCAAACCGTATCAAGTCAGCTTTGACTCTGTTGAGAAGAATGGTAGAGACTGGTGTAAATCCTAATAAGGTTACTTCTTTGTTGGTATCGCGATACTTGGGTAAAAAAATTGGTAAAGAAATTTTCAATTTGGGAATAAGCATGCGTGTTCAGGAGGATATGAATTGCTCTGATGTAAGTGGCTCTGATTCCTCTGATGATATTCTTATGGTCTCAAGTGCGTAGGCTCTGATTGGATTTTTGCATTGAAGTCTCAGGCTGTAACAAAAAGAGGTCCCAGCCTGTAGTTTGAAGATAGGGTAGGATATTTTTTTAATACCCATGTCTTGTATTTTCAGTACTACTTTTCTTTGATATCTCTCTCGTACAATCTTTTATGATGTTGAAGTGTCTGGTACCAGTACATACTAGTAGTTTTGACCATCTTAGTGTAGCTGGGCTGATAGTGTGACCTCATTGCAGTATAACAGGCTGTATGTTACATGATGGTACCTGACTTGTGGTACCAATATCTTGTATGGCAATTCAATATTTTTTTTCTCTTTAGTTAATCATTGTCATGTGATATCTATTTAATTATTTGATTGATTGTTCATTTCAGATGGATATTTTGTGTTCATGCTGACTGGGTGACCGAGCATCCAGAAAGTGAAAAGCAGTCCACCGAGAAACTTGCTAGATTTGTGCTATTGATAGTTCGGCTGAACAGCTATGGCTGCTAGGACTTGGATTTGATATATCCCTTGCAACATTTCTTGGGAACACCATCAACAGATTTTGCCAGTTTGGCACCCAAGTTCACCTTAGATGTAAAATCACTTGCTGTTTGAAAAGATCTTTCCCAGGTTCATGATAGATGTAACATCCACAATCTTGCTGCTTAGGTACATATTCTGTCTTATGGAAATCATCTTAGGTATTAACATCATTTCTCTGGCACCTGTCAGATTCCTTTCTTTCTCCCATCATTTTCTCTGTATTTTTTCTGTCTGCTGTTTGTTCTGCTTAAATTCTGAATCACTTGTAAACTCCTGTTTCTTGTTCCTTGGGTCTTGTATAGCTGCATCAATATGAACCTACTAGAACTTTTTTATTGAATGACTTCCTTTTTTGTTATATTTCTATTATGAGCCAGCCATCAGAAGACGGAGCATTTCATCTGTGTGATTGCTGAGAGAACCAAGCTTTCCATTAGTTTCGTCAGTGTTTTCTCACAAAGAGTCTTCGGGTAAATGTTTTCTGACTCTCGGCTTTTAAATCCTTCCTAAGAATGATATATGTTATTTTTTCAAAAAAGAAAAATAAAAGAAAACATGATATATGCTAACCGCATGTACATGAATTTGCGCCCAGGTTACAACATCCAATAGAAGGATAATTGATCAAGAAGAGGTTACGGTGTGGCTTGATGCTGTGGTCAAGAACATTTATACTGACTGCATTGCTATTTATTGAAGTAAAATCCCTTGATCCTGTCACTGTGATCCTGCATAAAAACAAGTTCATTAAACAATTCTTTCTGAGAAATAATAAGAAGGAATTTGTTGTAGAGCCTCAAGTGAGCCAATTTTCTTGGATCTCTTGGAAGTTCTTAGTGAGGCTGAGTTTAATTTTGAAGTATTTATATGTCATAGTTAGGCTGAGTTTAAGCCTCTATATAATAGGCCTCGAGCTTTGTTTCGATGAATCTAGTTATAAAATTATAATTGTTGAGAATCTTTCGAGTGGATTTCACTAATTGAGAATTATTGAACCTTAACAAGACTTTGAGAAGTAAAAGTTTGCATTATTTTCTAATTTTTTTATCAATAAAGGGAACGCTTAAACCATTGGTACGAAGGGGATGGTTTAGATATGTTTAACAGATATAATTGCTCCAAAGAAGGTGAGGAATTGGGGATCCAGTGCTCCTCTGGCTCGTCCTAAAAGTGATATTGACCGTAGGATCATGGGCAGATCCACACGCAGGTAAGTCCAGGCAAATGTCTGGGTTTGATTTCAGAAAATTGAAATTTTAGTGTTATTTTACTGGATTTTTAGCTATTTTTAGTAGAAAAAATGAACTTCTAGTGTTGTTTTAGTGTATTTGTGGGGCTTGATCTCAAATGGTCAGTTGCTGACACGGCGTCGGATCTGCTTCTTGATTCACACAAGATGGTCTGCATCTTATACACAATTTTCTTGCCTTTCTCAGCAACACAATTAAATGAATATGTGATACTGGTCATAATAGCTGTATAATAGGTTCGAGAAAATGTATAACCCCTTGTTTCTCATGCATCCTCAGCACATAATTGGAACTCAATGCATGCACATGGCGGCCTGCTTTGGGAGCGGCACGTGGTGCCTAAGGATAACTAGACCAACTCTCAAATGCTTTGTTGAAGGACTAGAGAAATGGAAGAAACAGGGCCATGTCGCACTGTCGCACTGTCGCACTGTCGCACTGTCGCCTGATTAACGGAATGAAAGAAGCTGCGCAACCCCCCATTGCTTACATGCTTTTGTTTACAACAAAGGCATTCTAAGAACCAAGAACTAAAAAGAAAAAACATGTTAACTCAATGATGCCAACAAGATCAGATGTAGCAACTTGAAATTGCATGCAGTGTGTCACTATGGGACATGACAATGTGGTATTTGATGAGATCAGTGGCTGATTTTGTACCAATGGGGTCAACTGTTGCACTCCAGAGAGGACAAATAATCTCCATCTAATTTAGGATCTTCTTATATCAAACTAAATGCAGAATAATCTTGTGTGAAAATTGTTATACCTTGAATCCTTAATACATGAAAGTTATCATGGTTAACATTCTAAGTCATCCTCTTAGGTCCCCGTAGGTACACAACTTCAATTACACAAATTCATCTTTCAGACTCAGGATTGCTATCTCCCTCTCTCTCTCTCTCTCTCTCTCTCTCTCTCTCTCTTAGATGGGGAAGCAAAGAAAAATGATATAAAACTGAATCTCTCATAAATTTTATCCTATGATCCTTGGAGACCAGCAATATGTGGAGCTCACTTCATATTTCAAATGTCAGTTTTAGCTTTTGCGTAAGCCATCAACAGATGTCTTGTATATTTGCAACTTCCATAATTAGTTCACTAATACTTAGAAGCTTTGCATACTTTGATCTACACTTTACAATATACACCCTAATACATACATATTGCCAAATAATCCTTAATTCGAATTGATCACTGTAATTATGCAAACTACAATAGCAAAAAAAACTATAATTATATTACATATTAGTTCAAAGTTGGCTTCTATGATCCAACAAATATATCTTTAACTTTGTTGCAATAAATAATTTTGGTAAGCCATGAAATTTCTTTTTAGTATCTAGTTGTACGGGTATTGCTATTTGTTAAAAAAAGTTCTGTTACCCATGAACGATATTTTCATATGTTTTATTGTTTGATAAATTGATTCTGGATGCATGATAAAAGTAAAAACTATACAATAGAACTTGCATGCAATTTATCTTTTCTATGATTCAGATTCTTCAAAGTAAAAGGTATTTATTGATATTCCAAATTTCCAAAGCAACACGCAGGTACCAGAATGAAATTGTCACATGGGTACATAAAAAATCCTTAAACAGTTTTCTTGTGTTTATAGATTCTAAAATAAGAATTTATGTCATTGACTATTCTATATTAGCAAATTTTTTCTATAAAAATAACTCCGCTCTTGGTAATGTGTTCAATTGTTTGAGTTCTGACTATTATTATAAGGGGAAATTAGTTAATTGCCACTGCAAAGTTAGAAATTAACTAATTGTCATTAAATTTCTGATTAAATTAGTTCAGTGCCATTAACTTTATTTTATATTAATTAAAATAAACATAATAAATATTCTGACCAAAATACCCTTCTACTGAAATTAGGTTTATGGCATCACAGCCCCAAATCCCATTCGATTCTCCCAGAACAGAAACACAGAAACTCGACTCCAGCCTAGTCGATTCTTCCCAAATCCGTTCGACTGGAGCCACCTTACACGACGCACCGAGTGCAACCTAGTCGATCGTCCCCTGTCCGCCACCTTCGAAATCCCTGGCTATCGACTGAATCGCAAACTCGGGTGATTCTTCTCAGACTCGCCGAGCAGAAATCCATGAATCGGTGATTCTTCTCAAACTCGTCCCCAGTCCGCCATTACTGTTCGACTTCGTAAGTTCTGTTTTGATAACTTCGTAAGTTCTGTTTTGATAACTTCGTAAGTTCTGTTTTGATAACTTCATAAGTTCTGTTCGATTTTTTCTGATTCTGAGTATGGTTCTGACTGTAATGATATCACAGTAGAAGTATTGTCTGATTTTGAGTATGAGTCTGATTCTGAGTATGATTCTGAGTTCGATAACTTCATAACTTTATCATTTGCTCATGTAGAAGTATTGTCATTAAACTTACACATCTAGATTTGATTCACTGGTATTTGTAAAACATCACTCAAATCAGTTCGACTGTAATGATATCACAGTACAAGTATCACAGTAGAAGTATCACAGTAGAAGTATTGTCAGATTAGTTCGACTGTAATGATTTGCTAAAAACTTTATGTCAAATTGTCAAATTATTTGTTAGATTTGGAAGTATTGGAGTTACAGTCACATGACAGAGCCAGCAGACATTGTGAAGTCATGGATACTTCCTAGTGAGTAAGACAATAATTTAAATTTAATTTATTTTGACATATGATTTAATGAAAGTTTCTTTTGTAAGTCATTATTGGAAATCATTTTTTGTGTAGGGTTGATCCAGAGAGTGCATATAAAATAGAAGTCAAGGTTGATGGTTATTGGAACAAGCAAGATGATGGGAAAAAACTTTATGTCAAGGGTAGGACATTAAAGTGGATTGTTGATTCAGATAGATTCTCACTGTGTGAGTTGAGAAGTGGTTTATTAGAGGAGTTAACATGGGGGAGTCTTCAAACACCGCATATATGGATATTAGACAAAAATGAGGGCACCAAAGGAGCATTACAATCCGAGTCACAAATTCCGGAGATGTTTAAGATGTATGAAAGAGAAAGACTAATCTTTCTTAGTGTGGTTTTGTGTGATTTAGATGAATTCTCCAATTATAGTGCTTCAAATAGCTCTTATTCATGCACTCCGTTTCAGCCTACCCCGACTGTTGAAATTGGGAGCCAGAGCCAAACGGTAAGCCATAGTGATGGTGAGGATGATCATGATGATCATGGATGTGTTGGGTTGAATGATGAGTTCATTTATATGTCTGATGGTGAGGTTGGACTTGATCAGGAGGTTCAAATGGATGTGTTGGGTAGTTTATCGGAGGAGCCAAGTGTAGAAGGTGAGCCACCAATAATGACACATGATCCTAATAATCCGAAAATAGCGGTTGGCGCATCATTTCCTAGTGTTGATTGCTTTAGGAGGGCACTGCAGCAATTTGCTATACAAAAAGAGTTCGAGGTTGCCACAATCAAGTCCGATAGGAAAAGATTTATAGGGAAATGTAAGAGTTCGAGTTGTCCATGGAGAATTCATGCCTCGGTGCGCAATGATGATCAATCTTTCATGGTATGTATGCTTAATGTAGTAACATATTGTATCTTATTCTTAGCGTATGTGCTAACAAAATTTATTGTATTGCAGGTGAAGGTATTGCCGCATGAGCATACATGTCCATCAATTTCAATGGTAGATGGAAAAATGGCTTCTAAATCATGGGTCGCAGATAGGGTTTTTGGCTGGTTAAAAAAGAACCCTGGAGCAGGAGCCAAAGCCGTGAAAAATAAATTAGAGGACGACTTCAATGTTAGAGTGAAATACCACAAAGCTTGGGAGGGAAGGCTAGTAGCTCTTAACCAAATACATGGGTCATGGGAGGATAGCTTCCAAATTCTTTTCAATTTCAAGCATGAGTTGGAACAGACATGTCTTGGAAGCATCATAGAGATAGAAGTTGAGAGGGTTGGCAGTGATGTTCGGTTCAGCAGGGTTTTTATGGCACTTAAGCCATGCATCGATGGTTTTGTTAATGGTTGCAGACCATACGTAGGTGTAGACTCAACGCATTTGACTGGTATGATATTCTCTTCTTTGTGACATTCTTTGTTGATTATTGTGCCATAACAAATATGATTATCGTGCCTTAACAAATAATTGGATAATTTTATAGGTAAATATACGGGTCAATTGGCTACTGCTTGTGGTATCGATGAACACACATGGTTGTATCCAATGGCATTTGGCGTGTTTGATTTAGAGACAACAAAAAACTGGACGTGGTTTATGAGCCATCTTCGAAGAGCAATAGGATCACCACCGGGACTAGCAATATCTTTCGATGCGGGAAAAGGATTGATTGCTGCTATTGCAACAATATTCCCTGATTGTGAACATAGGGAATGTTTTCGACATTTGATGACAAACTTTAAGAAGAAATTTCATGGTAAAGAAACCAACCACATGAAGCCAGCGGCATATGCATACACAGTAGCCAATTGTCAGCATCATTTGAATGAGATAAAAAAAAGCATCACCCAAAGCCATTGCATATTTGGAAAATGATCACAAAGCTCTTTGGTGCAGGAGTCAATTCTCTGAACTAACCAAAGTTGACTATGTGACCAATAATATCTCATAATGCTTCAACAGTTGGATAAAGAAACTTAAAGGACTGCATGTAGTTGATCTTCTTGATCAAATTAGGCAACAATTGTTGGAGATGTTCAACGTCAGGAGGATAGTAGGTGAAAAACTTCAAAGTGTGATTCTTCCATGTATTACCAAACAGTTAAATGCTGCTACTAGGCGATTTGGTAAGGTCAGAATCACTAGAGGGGGTAACGATTATGGCGAGGTTACCGGAGCAGATTCAGCAGGTAATCTTTGGAGGCATGTGGTGCACTTGAATGCAAGGCAGTGTAGTTGTAGGGAGTGGCAGCTTACCGGCATACCTTGCTTGCATGCCACCGCGTTTATTTGCAGTCTTAGGGGATTTCGGTTAAAAATCGAGTGGCTGTTTTAAAAATGAGTGCATTTATGTTTACCCTTCTACGTTCAAACACGACGCCACCGCCTCTCCACCTTGCACGACGCCACCGTTAGTATTCATGTTTTAATATGAACCATGTTTATAATACAATTGCACGACGCCACCGTTAGTATTCAAACATGGGATTAATGTTTATTCTCAGATATAGTACCCTTCTACGTTCAAACATGAATACAATTGTTTAGAAGGATATAGTATTCAGGACAATATGGACAACCGTTTACTTATTAGAAGGGTAAACATCAGGATTCAGGATCCTCTGCAGTCGTCGAGTGGGATTTGGGGCGGAGTCGAGTTTCTGTGTTTCTGTTCTGGGAGAATCGAGTGGGATTTGGGGCTGTGATGCCATAAACCTAATTTCAGTAGAAGGGTATTTTGGTCACAATATTTATTATGTTTATTTTAATTAATATAAAATAAAGTTAATGGCACTGAACTAATTTAATCAGAAATTTAATGGCAATTAGCTAATTTCTAACTTTGCAGTGGCATTTAGCTAATTTTCTAACTTTGAGATGGCAATTAACTAATTTCTCTTTATAATAATTTTTGAAAAGAGAACCATGAATACTATATCTGGTAATAAGTAAACGGTCATGGTCCCTTATAATTCAAAAGAATAAATGCACAAATTCATTTGAGAGCGTAAACAATTGACTTATACTACACGAGTTCACCAGAATTTGAACAAAACACTAATTATTGTACTTGGTAAAAGATGTTTTGAAAATAGAATATCATACGCAACTATGATACATCTAATATTATAAAGGAAAACAAACATGTGATTATGATATCTTCACTCATTAAAGGTAAATTTCATGCATAAAACCAAACATATAAAGTATGTAATCTACCAATGCAAGTTAGATTAAATGAAAACAAATGATGTTGACCGCATTCATTAATCTACCAATGATTTGCAGCAAAGAGAAAAGTTGATATTAAAAAATTATCTCGAATTCTCAATTTTTGGCAATACTAGAACTCCAAAAAAAACAACAAAATAGGAATGAGAGTATGAAAGAAGTTAAAACGACCAAATGCAATTCAACAAATCAACCAATTTAACCTCCGGCCAAATTCATAGCAGCAACAAGTTTAAACTCTGCCAATTCAAAATCTGCAAACACTTCTTTGTTGTTTTCTAACAATCAACATCAGATTTATTCAAACCACCATAATCTGCAGAATGTCTACACAGGCTACTTTGGATCATGGTTATAAACATTTTCCCACCAGTTGTTCATTTCGTCGATCTCAGAATTGTCGTCAACAGTGTTACAATTGACAGTACTCCACACCTGATTAAATACAAAGCAATGGCAATAAATATTATGAAAAAAACCTACGAAAAAATATTTTTATTTTAATAAGACAGCGAGAACACTCTTACAGAGTCAATGGGTGTGTGAGAGTTCACTAAAAGGTTATCCTCACTCAAACTATCTGGCATGCTATTTGGAACAGAGATACTACAAATATGAAAGGTACACAATTAGTTCCAATTATCAAATAATGTAAAATACAATAGAAGTCATCAACAGCCTGTGTATTGAATGTAGTTGTTCATAGAGGTTTGTTAAATTCTGAGGTTTACTACAAGCTCAACCCTTCTATGTTGGAATACTATAATTGTCATTTTTTAGTTACTTCATACTTTGTTGAATTCACTAATTGATTTCAGTTGTCAGTTTAGAAAAATGGAGCAGGTTTTTCCTTTACCAATACCAGCAGAACAAAATTAATAGATGCAGTACATGTTTCGTTAGTTCTCTTCAGAAATTATCTGTTATATATGTTTTTGTTTCTACATTTTATTATTTTCTTTGAACAAATTCTGGAATAAAAGAAACGTCTTGACATACTCATCGAGAAGTTGAGAGAACCCAGTAACAGTCTTCAGTTGTTCAGCAACAGGAGAAATTGATGCCTGTAAATGATACAAAATTCAAGAGATCCTTAACACAACCCCACTAAAATCTAGTATACAACTTGGAAACATCACAATTTGACATGAAGAATTTTCCAAAATAAAAAAAAGAGAGAGTAAGAGACTTGTAGGATTGCCACTACTTCTAGCCTCAACACTAGCCTATATAACATAAACGGATTAGATGATTGCAGAGTTGATTTGATCAATTACAAGAAGAAACCAATGCCATTAAGTGATAATTGTTTGATCAGTTTTGCAAGGAGTACTATAAATATTAAAAAATCAGATGAAGCATATTTTTAATATTTGTTTTACTATTGTACTGTGCACAGCTCAGGCATGCTGAAAAATAATTTATAACTTGTGGGAGTTGAGTTTGATCCATTTGAGGCCTATGCCTGAATCTAATTTTGAAGAGAGCACCAAGTATAACAAAATTGTATGCAATCTAGAAGCTGTCCTATATGAAGATCCAAACAAAAAGTTCTACAATTAAGAAAATTGTATAAAAAGAGAACTTGCCCCTTGGTCGCTTGATGATCCAATCTCAAAAACCCTTGCCTGTCGTATAACAAGATGAGTTAGTTATACCCAGGATTTCATCTTTAAATACTATTATTTGCTTGTAAGTAATAACTGATTTGAAAACTTAGAAGAGGTCTCATGTTTGCTAGTACCACAAAGTTGTGACAAAACATAAGAATTAAAAGACGAGTGAACATGAATGTACAGAACACATTTCATATCACCTTCTTTTGAGTGTTCTCAGTATCAGTCCTAGTAGGGGTGAAGCCAGATATAGGAGTGTTATGAACCCTGCATAATTGAATTAGAGTCACTTCAATCATCACAAAAGAAGTCAGTTTGAACTGTAATGGAGGCTAAAAATTACCTTCAAAGGATATTGGCATTTGAATAGATGTACTAAGAGGACTCAATAACCAAGGGTGGAAAGTTATTTTGTTGTATTCTCTTCAATCTTACACGGATAGGTCGGAATAGAGATGCATCAAACAAATTATAATTATAATCCATTAAAAGGACCTCTCCCCAAAGGAGTGGTTATCCTGGGGAGCATTTCTTGTAAAATAGTATTGCCAAACACTTCTTTGGTCGAAAAAAGGCATTGCAAAACACTTCCAAAAAAAATAATTTCTTTAGTACTGATACATTCCATTGAAATTTCCTAATCCCTCTATACAAATGTAGGGCATCAGTGAGTAAGAATGTTGGATCTCATTTTAATGAGCATTAGTAATCACAACATGTTTTAGATAGTACAATGTTTAGTCCTAAATTTCAAATTTTAAATACCTACCTTCCTTGCTGGGGCACTAAAGACACCATACTTGATGCATTGTAAAGCACATCAGGGCTACAATTCATGAAAAAGAAAAGATTTTTTTATTAAAGGATGTATCAAATCATTAGGAAAATGTCTAGGCCTCCTAAATTTCGAACCCGACTTATCTACCTCCCATGCTGCAACAGTAAAGATTACATCCTTGATGAAGCATAAGACTCTTGCAGACTAAAATTTAGAAAAAAACTGAAGAAAAATATAAAATTCTTGGAAAATTTTCAAGCGTAAAAAAAAGTCAAATTTATTATTTACCTTTCATGCTGAGGTAGTAGAGGCACAGTCCTTGGTGCAGAATAAGGCGCTTCTGGGCTACAATTTGTTTTGTTGGAAAAACTTCATATGAGATTTCAATTTTCTAGAACATTAAATTATAACAAGCAAACATTCAATAGGTAACAATTAACTAAATTTACAAATATTTTCTTACCTAACATGGAGCAAACTGCTCTGCTGACTTGATTGGTGTGGAGGCAAGAAAGGGAACAATGGAACATTGCACGGAGCCCTTATTCCTGATGAAGGGAACATCGTAGCATTGTACGGTGCATTTATTCCTGATGAAGGGAACATTTGAGCACTTACGTCTGGTAAAGAGAAAAGTGGCCCACCATAAGGAACACTTCTTCCTGATGGAACGAACATTGGATCACTGTGTGGAACACTTGTTCCTGACAAAGAGAGCATTGAAGTACTGAAAGGAACAGTTGTTTCTGATGAAGGAAACATTGGAGCACTGTGAGGTAGCCTTAATCCTGATGAAGAGAACATTGGACTACTAGAAACATTTATTTCTGGTGGAAGAAACATTGGATCACTGAATGCCCTTATTTCTGACAAAGGAAAAATTGGATCACTGGAGGGAACTCTTGTTCCTGACAAAGGAAGCATTGAAGCACTGAAAGGAACATTTCTTTCTGACAAAGGAACCATTGCATCACTGTAAGGAACCCTTGTTCTTGACAAAGGGAACATTGTCTCACTGTAGGGAACTCTTGTTCCTGACGAAGGGAGCATGGAAGCGCTCATAGGAACACTTACATCTGATGAAGGGACCATTGCATCACCGCGCGGAACCCTTGTTCCTGACCAAAGGGACAGTGAATCACTATAGGGAACTCTTGTTCCTGATGAAGGTAGCATTGAAGCACCGAAAGGAACAATTATTTCTGACGAAGAGACTATACTATGACTGCGAGGAACCCTTGTTCCTGGTGACGAAAACATGGGATCACTGGAGGGAACCCTTGCTCCAAATGAAGGGAGCACTGAAGAACTGAAAGGAACACTTATATCTGATGAGGTGACCATTGTATCACTACGAGGAACTCTTATTCCCGACAAAGAGAGCATTGGAGTACTGGGAACACTTGTTCCTGTTATAGGGAATGTTGAATCACTGGGGGCAACCCTTGTTTCCGAAGAATGAAACATTGGAGCACTGCAATTGTTAAGCACAAGTTATTAGATTGGTTTAGAATCCTTGCCAAGCAAACCTTTTACATGATTAGTAAGTCTTTCAAACAAGAAATTTTGTCAATAGTGTATTATCTTCACTTTATTTTGGAAATAGTAGTATCTACAAATGCAAAACAGAACCTTTCTGTACCTTGCTGGTGAAGGGAGTCCCAACAGTGAGAATAGAGAAATTTGTTGTTGCCGCTGCATTGTTGATTGGGAAGAGGATGGCAACTGAGATCTACATGTTGAATTAATAAACATTATTGGCAATATCTCAAATTCCCAGATTATAATTCAAAGAAATAACTCATAAAATAGAAATTATTCATAGAAATAAAAAAATAGAAAAGATCTACAATATCTATTTGCCCATAAAACAAATTTCATGTCTTGTATATTATTTTATTAATTTAATATTTCCACATCAAAACTAACATGTTGAGAGCAAAATTCAAGCAGATCTTCAGATAAGTCATACCAAATCAACTTGCATTCATTTATATTTTATTGATGTTCAAAGTTTAACTTAAAATTACCATAGTAGAAAACAGAACTAGGATCTATGAAGTATTTAAACGCCTACCAAGCAATATTGCATTCATCTGCCTTTTGATTTTATTTTTTATGCCAAAATATTTAGAGAAATTTTAGACCAGATCTACAAATTAATTCTGATAAATAATTTGCATGCACGTTGTACTTTTATTTTAATCGAGTATTCAATTCCTTTTACCTTTCTGAGGAGAAGTCCCCTCTTTCCTGAAGAGAAATCCTAGAAGTTGTGTCCAAGCGAGGAGCTCCAGAAACATTATTGCTACAACACAAATAGATTTGTTATAGGAAAATCTATCAATCTGTACTGAATATTTTGCAGAAAAAACGATCAGACCAAAATTCACAATTTTTTCATAGAAATTGAAACAGATCTAAAAAAAATTGCCCCTTGAGAAAAGCAACAACATCACTTACAAATTCTCCCACTGAATTGCGTTCACATAATCATCCAACATGGTATACTTTCTTTTTTGTTGCCTTGAACTTGAAATCTGACATGGTGGTGCCATAGTCTCTCTCGCTCAAAGCGAAAGGAAATCCACTCCGTCTCTCTTTTCGCTCAACGAAAGGAAAATACAAGACATAAGAAGAAAAAACTAGCAGCAAATAAGCAACTTATGCATTATTGTTTCCAAATTTGATGACTCGTAAAATTAATTGGTGAGAAGTATCTTAGGAAGGTTGCACAAGGTAGGTGTAGGGGGGTCGTATTTTCCCTGAATACAAAAGATCATATAGTGAGCCGTGAGGGGAATATAAGCTGTCCAAGGGGTTAGGAAGGCCCTTTCATCCAAATAACACACCCACCGTTGGATTTTGTCATAAGTATTTATTGTTGTTATAAACCCGATCACGTGATGTTCTTTTGTTCTCGCTCACGGAGGGTAATACAAACACTTTTTGAGCCTAATAAACCTTGAGGCAATCCCTTTTCTTTGAGCCTACCACCACCAGTGGTAATAAGAATACAACGTCCGGTAAAGAAATGTTTGGGAACACCAACTAGTAGGTGCGTGTTTGCATCAGATATTATCTGTTTCTATCCCGATATTTGGCAGATATCAATATGTAATCAGATAGTTGGCAGATATCGATACTGATCTGGATACCCTTTTAACAAATACAGATGTACAGTAAAGTTTTTCATTCATAATCAGATATAAATGGGTTCATAGAATTATCTGGATCCATAATTTTTTGAATACCGATATTTTAGAGGCCCATATATCATTCTGATTTGAACTCCAAAGCATGATACATGATAAGGCACGGCCATAGTACTGAAGAGGACCGATTATGTGAAATTTCATAAAAAATGCAATTGATTTTAGATCTAATTTGGGATCACGTAGGATTGGAGCTATTTTTTTGTTTCCGTTAAGCTGTTAACTAACTTGCTGTGTTGATATGCTTGTGTAGTTACACTTTTATTCGTTTAATATTCCATCCATATCCACATTCTTTTAAATATTTAATATTCAATCCATATATGTATTTGTTTAACATACAATCTGTATCCATATATGTCTATCTATAGTATACCTGATTACCTGTATCCAAAAATTAGAAAACGGTACAAATACAGTTTAAGTGCTATCCGTAGATATATGATCTGTTTACACCCCTACCGGCGAGTGTCTATTACTTGCTTCTCCAATCTCTCGACATTGAATAAGTTCAATTTGTAAAGTCTATTCGTAAAAAAAAATACGAGTTTGCTTGGCTTGTGGGGTGTAACGAGTGAAACTACAGTGCACCAGAGCCAGTAAGAGTTATCTTCCTAAAACCATTTGCTAACTATTTTCAATATCCATCGTGTCAATATTTTGATCATCGAGTTATAATCTCTTTTTGGTTTTCTTTTAATGGAATATATCTAGTGCCGATTCTCAATGTTGTTTTTTAAGTTTTAACTCATTGTATACATTTTGATTAGTACATAACAAGTAATTCTTCCATTTTTATCATACATCGGAACTTGCCAAAATTGAAATATTGAAATTAATATATCACTCAGATGTGTATAAAATTTGTTGAAATGCAAACAACTTTGGTCGCTGAACGAAGCTCAATAAATAAAATTATTATAAAAAAATTGACTCATCAGTTTTGAATGTGCATCAACTCTGAATCTCTGATAAACAACCTACCTGATAGAGAACATATATGAATTGTTATTTGCTTTATAATAGTGAGTTTAGTTGCCGGTTGTCAAATTGTCACAATGATCAAATAAACCCATCATCTGAGTATCCTATTCATCGTTTGAGATGGTATGGACATATTCAGTGAAGTCCTTCTGATGCACCGATACGTAGTACGTAGTGGAGTTTTAAGTCACGTCGAAAACACGAGAAGAGGTGGGGGTCGACCGAAATTAACATGAGATGAAGCTGTAAAAAAAAAAAACTTAAAGACATGGAATGTTCTCAAAGAGTTGGCGTCAGATAGGAGCGCATGAAAGTCAGCGATCCACGTACCAAAACAATGATAGATTAAAATTTAGTAGTGATATAGTTGTACGACTTTAGTCTAGGATTAACAACGTAGAGCGTTAGTCTAAACTTATGATTTGTAAAATAATTTATTATTATTATTATTACTATTATTACTATTATTAGCATTATTATTTTCATTAATATACTTCTATATTTGCTATTATTTTAATATTATATTATTATTATTTATATTGATTTTTCATTTCAGATTGGATTTCATTTCTAGCATGTCCCAATTTATTTGGGAATAAAGGCTTTTGTTGTTGTTGTTGTTGTTGTTGTTGTATGTATAAGGATATTACTTCTTGCAATATGAAGGCTTGCATGTGTTACACACAAGCACGAATGGCGACAGAAGTCATCCATTTTTATAAAAACGAAATTTAGGACGATGAAACAAGAGAGATTATGTGATGGTACTGCTTAAAAGTACGGACTAAAGATTATGTTAGATAAATCGAAGGAAAATAAATATATTATTTATTTAATCAGATAAAAGATTTAAAAATTAATAATAATGATAATAATAATAAAGGGCAAATGATGACAAACTTTGAAAAGTTTATAATTGCGAAAATTATCGAGACGATCAATTAAAACAAATATTACATTTGTGGCTTGTGATATTATACCTTCAGGATTGAAACTATCATTTAATAATATAAAAAGAATCTTCAATAAGAAATGAAATTCCAATTTTTGGATGAATTTTATGAGGATCATTATCTAAAACTGTAATGAATCTTCAATAATTCTTTTTGTCCTAGCTATTTATATTTGTCCTCGTTATTTAAGGCTATTCATATTGAAACTCTCATAATTTATTTTTCAAATTGGTAAAAGAATAATGAAATAAATTCCTTCATGACATGCTTTAGAGAAAGCAAACATAGTGCACATGAATCACTCGAACTAAAAATATTGTAACATTTTTATGAATAAAACTAAACAAATCAAATTTCATGAAGTCTATTTTATATAGTCTTAAATCATCAAAATCAGATCCACAAAATATCCTCCGCAAACGTATTGCATACACTATAAGTGACGATTTACTAACCGACTACGACTAATTGACAGATTAATAGGCGTTGGTGGCCGATTTTTACAACACTGCAACCAACAAAGGTAATTTGTCCGTACACTTTTAACAAATGTAATTGACGTCTCAAATCTATTATCAAGTTCTTCATAAAACTTAACAGACATGGAGATTCAGAGCAATGTCTGCATAGTTTACAATGCCTGGTGCTCTTCCTTTATCTGCAACCCCTTCTCTTACAGTTCATTTAGGATTGTATGTATTTATTTAAACATATAATAATTTTCATATTAGAAATGTGAAGTGTTAACCATCAAGGGATTAAGTGCACAGGAATAAGGAAAACTGGATACGTGAGTCATGTTATCTAAAGTGCTTTTCTTTGATCTTCATAATTCCAAACATTGATTATCGTAAGGGATTTTTGCGTCAAAATACGCCTAAAGGCTTTACAACTATTATTGGAAATAACAGGCCAACAAGAAACGTAACCACTAATAAATTGAAGGGGAAATTGGATTATTGTCACCCCAAAACTCTTAATTTAGATTACAGCACCCTATAGTTCATTTTAAGGAATTTGCCACACCAAAATAAAAGAACTCTCTATAATACAGTAAAATATTTTCTGTTTTGATAAAAAAATATATAATAATCTTAATTCCCAAATTACCCCTCCATCCATTCCAACCTCTTGTTCCCACGGAGTCGAATAGAGAAGGCTCGTTCCCTCCGAGTCGAATAGAGAAGGCGGAAATCGACTGGTGAAACCCGATAAACCCTATCCCTGTCATCTCCCGCCTAACCCTAACCCTTCGGAAGCAATCCTGGTAGCAATGATGACGTTGTGCTAGTATGTGGCCCACCATGAATTAGGTAATTACCCTTCCAGCTACATCTGCTAAATTCTTTACCAGGACATGGAGAAATGGAGAAAGACGGGATGAGGAAAATCAAAGGAGAAGGAGAGAAACAATAGTCTACTGGTGCTAGGGTTTCTTCACGAAGGAGAGAAGGACACGATCGTGCTAGGGTTTCTGCTTCTTTGAGACCGGTCTAATCGAAGGACAAGGAGAGAAGGGATCGGAGGAACAAGGAGATGAATATGACAGTGGATCCCTGTTATTATAATACAAAGGGCAGTATGGGAAATACAAAAAACATCTGAAATATACAGCAAATTTAATTTATAATTAATTTAGCAATGTATAAAATAGTCTAATGGTGGCAGTAATCTAAATTATAGAGATTTTTCTAATTTTGGGTGGCAAATTTCTTTAAATGAACTATAGGTGGCAGTAATTTAAACTAAGAGTTTTGGGTGGCAATAATCCAATTTCCCTTAAATTGAAACATTCAACATAAAATTCGTAGTATAGTATCTCAACCCATTCCAAAGTTTAAATAAAAAAATTAAATATACATAATTTACGTCACCTCGTGATACGGAGATTGACTCTAGGGTTTGGGCTTCCCCTTCATCGTCTCCGTCGCGTATGCCATCCTCCATCATCCGCCGATCATGTGCCCAGTTTGAGCGAAGAGAGAGAAAGAAGGAAGTAAGAGTCTAAGAGAGGTGTCGTTAGGGAGGGTTCTATAGGCAAGGATCGGGGTTGCAGCCGGTAAAGGAAGAAGACTGGTAGTGGCGCCATGCCGCATGTGTCGCGTTTGTGGGGGAAGGAACGGCGGGGCGGGTTTACTGGAAAGAGAGAGAAATGGAAAGGCATAAGGGTTGCTTTACTGGCGCTGGCGATGCAAGAAGGGAAAGGAAGCGGGAAGAAACGGGGCGGGTTTTGGTCGCACGGAAATCAAGGAGGGAATAGGTTTTTGCGCGAGGAAAGGGTCTTGAGATTCTTTCGCAAGAATCCGTGCCCACGAACTAGGAGTTTATAAAAAATTTCGGTCAAAGAGCATTTCATTTCTGAATTTTGCTCCAAAATTTTGCTCCAAAATTAGAAACTCTAGGAGTTTCTAATCTGACGTGTCAGTTTCTAATCTGACGTTTCAGAAATGTAGATGAGTTTCTTATTTATAATTTTTCTCAAGAATTTTTTTATTTAGCAACTATGCTTTAGAGTTTATAAACTATGACATGGTTTAATCATTGGTTAAAATTGATCGGTCTCCTATAATATTGATAAAATTTGTTGACGTGGCAATTTAAAAACTCTAACTTTTCAGTTTTAGAGATGAAGAGTTTATAAACTAAAAAAAAAATTCTAAAATTGATGTAGCAATAATTTAGAAACTCTAAAAATTTCAGAGATGGAGATGCTCTAAGTTCTTTAAAAATTTTGCGGATGATCTTGTAAGATCTTAGTTCGCGAGTTTTTTAAGTTCATATAATATATTAGTAATCTTACTCGTGCACAACAACGAAGAAAATAATGATGACGCATGACGTATGATGCAAGACACACGACGCATGATGCAAGACGCAAGATGCATGCCGCTGCAAGACACAAGACACAAGACGCATGACGCATTGTTCAAGACGCATGACGCATGACGCAAGACACATTGTGACGCAAGTCGCATGATGCAATCCGCATGATGCAATCTGCATGACGCAATATGTATGACGCATGACGCCGCAAACCGCATGACTCCACTCCGTCGTTGCATGCCTCAATTAGGTCCCTCATATACTTCAAGAAATAAGTGTTGTGTCTAACATTTTTTTCCTATTTGTCGATTTGCAAAACTATCTTGAATTTTACAATATTTTGTGTTTGAGACTTTATGTAGGAATCTCAATTGAAATAAAAGCTTAAATCAAGAAAATTTAAGCAACTTTAATATCAAGTTTGGAGCAATCATAAAGCAAAATTTGGAACAAGGAAACATCAAGATTTAAGTAGTAAAAGCCTTGTATTATGTAATATATTAATTTAGATCTTTTGAGCTTGAGAAAATAAGAGTAAACACCGACTCGCATGATCAACCGTCGTGTGACGGTTGCCAACCGTCACTGACGGTTGATTCATCACCTCAAAACTAGCACAAAGTCCTCAACTGTCACTGACGGTTGTATCCTGGAAGAAACTGCAATGCCTCTATTTTGAACTAAACCCTCAACCGTCACTGACGGTTGAATCCTGGAAGAAATGTTCTGACTTTGTATTTGATCAAACTCCTCAACCGTCATTAACGGTTGACAACCGTCATGTGACGGTTCGACTGTTCGACTGTTTTCTGCCAATTTTGGACTCTATTGTTGCCCGATATATATATACTTTAGTTGCCTTCATTTCTCTCTCTCTCTTATGACCTAATTTTCAAAACCCTTAGCAGCCATTGTTAACCTTGAAAAAGCTCTAGATCTAGCTCAAAATTCTCAAGCTCATTACTTCTAAATTAATAGAAACTTCTTCTCTTGCTTTGGAGATTATTATCTTGCTATTGTTCTTCGTCGTTGTGCGTATTATTGGCTTGGTTCTCTATCCTTGTGTGTAAAGAGACCAAGTTCAAGCTTGTAACGAATACTTGTGTTGCTTAGTGGAAACGGCTCGATCTTATTACCAAGTCGAGGGATCGGGAGTCCCGGAGACGTAGGCTCGTCAATAGCCGAACTCCATTATCATATCGGTGTCGAGCGTGCTTCTTTTGTTTGCTTATTCTCAACTCTTTCTACTTTAATTTCTGAATTTTAGTTTGATTAATAAATTGTTGCAAGTTGAATTGCTTGACGTCTTGGTACGTGCATTGGCATTTGAAATTGAATTGTGCATTATAGCAAAATAAACCTAGATATCAAATAAAAACCTATTCACCCCCTCTAGATTTATCAATAAGATCTAGGAATTCCGCTTTTTATTATTACAATAGTGTCATGACATGAATTTCATTTTTCAAATTCAGTTATGCAGTTGTAGTTTTATATGTTATATACTGCAGATGTAGTTGCAGTTTTATGAACTCTTATCAAAATAAAATATAAACTATATTCGATCATGAAGTTATTATTTTTTTTGTCAATCTCATCGAGGGATTAAATTGAATCCAAAAATATACTTATTACGTTATTGTTGGAAATTGTTAAACAATTAAATTTTCTTCATTTTTTGTATATTTTTTCCTTAGTAAATATTATGTTTGACAGAGTAGGACATGTTGGACTTTAATTTTGGTGCAATTCAATTTAGGACATGAGCCAATTACCAAAATCCCTAAATTATAACTAAACAATTGCAATTCAATCAATTTCTCTATGCTACATGTTTGAAATAAATAAAGGCGGAGCGGAAGACTTACTGTTCATCTCTAGTTTTGTCTTCTTTCTTTAGAGTCTTGAGAAGTCGGGGAGACGTCCTTGCACAATCACGGAAGAACCGCCAACGAGTCCTTCCAAGCAATTACGGGGCGTTTTCTTTTCTCCGAGAGCACGAACACCTCAACGGAGTATATCCACCTCATGGAGAGGTGAGATGGTAGCTATGCACATCACATGTTCCTTAAAGAATATTTTTTTCTATACCTGTAATGCTTGGAGACCCGTCATTATTTATAAGGGTGTTAGTGTATCTTGGAAAGATGCAAAATTAATTATCAAATATTCATGGAATATATGAAATTATATTATCTCCAATTCTCTTCCAAATTCTCATGTTTACTTATGTAAACATTTTCACGAAATTTGATATAAAAGTTAGATATCCAATCAGAAAGATAACGATAAATCTAGGCGGCCAAATCTTGCCCTGAAACAGGTCTCTTGCGATCGCAATGAATCTCATTGCGGCCGCAATTGACTTTGCATTTCCAGACTCGACATGTTTCTGCCAGATCTTTTGCGACTGCAATGGAGGTTGTTGCGGCCGCAATCAATCTGCTAAAATTCAGCAGATTTATAGCCAAATCTCTCATATTGCATTGCGGGCGCAATAGACTTACGTTTGTGTTGTTTTGCTTGGGCTTTGATCCAACTTGAGTTAGGTTTAGCCCAAACAATATTTCTGACTTTACATTAACACCAATATATAGTTTAATTAATCATAATCGGTCCATCAACAATTATAATTAATTTACTTTAATTCTATATGCATTCGTGCCCAAAATCTTAGTGAAATACGTATAATGCCTTGAGTATTGATTAATCACATTTTTCAGCATATCGACATTGATACGGTCTATCTGGGAGATAGTCCATAGGTGGTTTTAGGCCGATTTGGATGGAGGACAGTCAAACGGAGTGTTTAACTCTCTCTTTCTGAGGGAATGTATGTGACTACTAGTGTAGCGTATTGTCCTTGTGACTTGATGCCCCTCCATGATGTGAGGAGGTATATATATACTCTAGTATTGTCGGCTGGTTGTTGATACCGATCATGGGTAGTTATTGGGAGGGACGTGGCATTTCAGAATAGTTCAAGACACCTCACAATTTATCAAGCAATATTAACATCATCTCAAGTAATGGCACAAGTCCAACAATAGTTCAGTTGGTGCCAATACATATGCTCATTATAGAAAAGAAAAAAGATACAACATCACACATCGGCAAATCGACACAAGATAAGCTGGACAAAAGAAGCATACAGAATCAAGAGAAAAACAACACAACAAGACGATCTAGAGTTTACCAGCAAGCGAATAGTGCAAGCAATTAACAAAGGCTAGTTAGGCGACTAGTATAGAGTTTTGACTCCTTTATTGCAACTCCGGCCACCATCTCTTCCTATGATGTGACAAATCTCCTGGTACTTGTGATATAACCCATGTGGTTCCTCCATGGGATAATTTTTGGGAAAATCTACCTGGAGCTGGTAGGTCTCACCAGCATAGAGCATATTAGGTGCACCAGTGACCTCAATAATCCACCTACAAAGAAAATGTTATACAAGAGAAAGCATCCGAAAAGAAGCCTAGCCATAATTGAGTCTAGAGTTCCTGCTTATCACTCTCAAAGAATGAAGATTGATAAACTATTGTAGAGTACCTTTATTATCAATAACAACATGGACGAAATGGTCAGGAAAAGCCAACATGTCACACGCATCGATCTTCAGATCTGGTAAGTAATTGAGAGCAATTAGTGATTAAGAAGTAATTTCAAATAGAGCGATTAAGAAAGATAGTAGTAAGTTAAGTTACTATAACATTGGAGGTTCCAGACATGAGAGTAGTGGGATTGTATGGCGTGAATGATGACGGTTGAGATGTCTATGTTCCCACTTTCTAGTACTCATCCTGTAACATCTTATCTCTGAATGCTACATACAATTCAGTAATCATTCAATAATTCCATAATGAAAGTGCGACCAAACATAAGAAACATGTAGTAGAAAATAAATGAAAACATAACAAAAAGAAATGTTCTCCCATCTCTCCATAGCTATATCACAGCTGCTTTAATTCAGAAAATAAAAAATAAGTTTAATATCATAACCACATATAATTTAAAACTCATTTGCAATCTTTCCCTGAGAAGAGATGTGTTGAGAATAATAGGGATTAGGGACAGCTGGCCTCAGATTAAATCTCATCATAGGCCAGATTTAGAAAGAAAGCCATCCACCAATCAATAGAGATTATGGTTGCAAATCTTTATGTAATTGCCTTGTATAAAAATTTTAGAACGTTAGGAAGTTTCCTAACATGTAGGATAGAGCCGTTAAGGCTATGCCTATAAATACTTGTAAATTCTCCTTCTGTAAATCAATCAATAAAAGATCAATTACTTTTCATCATCTGTCTCAAATAACCAACATGGCATCAAAGCAAGTCTGAAACCCAAAAAACTTCCGCAACCAACAACAATACCAGTAAACCAAAGTCATGACAGAAAACCAGCAAATAAACCAACAGCAAATCTCAGCATATCAAAAGCTGAGACCAGACTTCAATTCCTCTTAGAAGTTGACCAATATCCCTCTAGATGGGCGCAACTACCTGGCGTGGTCCAAGGCGGCCAAGATCTCCCTCAAAGGCAAAGGATTGCTCGGGTTCATCAATGGCAACAGACCTAGACCAACCGACACAGGAGATGCCCAAGAAGAATGGGACATTCTTGACAGTCAAACATTCACCTTAATTCTCAATTATTTAGATTCTCAGTTAATTGAAATTTTCATACACTATGAAACATCAAAAGAACTGTGGGATGCGATAACAGAACAACACAGCAAACAAAGCAATAACTCCCATGTGTTCCGAATCCAAAAAGATATTGCTCAAATCACTAAAAACTCCAAGCCCATATCCGAGTTAATCGAACAGGTAAAATCAAAGTATCAAGAACTCAAAATTTATAGACCAATTACAACTAACCTGACAATGCTCCAAGAGAGAGATGAGCTGGACCAGATCTATACCTTTCTCGATGCTTTAGACTCAAACTATGACTCAGTACGAGCCCAAATCCTCAACAGCACAGAGCGACTAACATTTGTTAGTGTAACGACCCATATTCAGCAAGAAGAGTCGAGGCGGGTTGCAATGAACGTCATCCCTTCCATGCCGTGAACTCTCAAGCCTACAATCGGGACAGAGGTAAGAAGGGTGCAGGATAGAAGTGCACACACTGTAATCGGGACGGCCATCTCAAGGATGGTTGCTGGTTCCTCTTCCCTTATCTCAGACCGAAATGGAAAGGACAAGCGAACAGTGGTCGGAACCAAGGGGAACAAAGGAAGGCTTATCTGGTGGAAACCCTAGATTCGAGTCAGGAGGAGACAAAAAGAACCAGCGGCGCACATACCGAGGCAAGCGAACAGATCGAAGGAAACGACTCAACCCAAGTGACGCTCAACTGACTCGAGTCGGATTTTATGAGGCTCACAGCTCTCTTGGGCCAACAGAGTCGAATGGGCCAGCAGGCAGGCCAACAGACAGGTTCCTTTAATATTTTTCTGGTTCTAAGTATAATCCAAAGAGGCCCATTATAAGTTTAATACAACTGTTAAAGCCCAACAGTACCCAAACAAATGTATGGCTGTCGGTTTTGCACCAAAATTGGCCCTAATTAATCGTATGACAGGGAACTGAGATATACTTAGGTGGATTTTAGACTCAGGGGCAACTGATCATATGACAGGGAATAGAGATATACTTAGCAATTACCAAATAACCGAAAAGGAACAGTTTTTTACGGTTGCAAACAATGAAAAAATCAAAATCAAAGGATGGGGAGTTATAAGTATTTTTCCAAAGGGCTTTCTTCAAGATGTATTTTTTGTTGAAAAATGTTCAGTAAATTTACTCTCCATTAGCAAAATTACAAAGGAGTTAAATTGTGAAATTGTTTTTAAAACAGACACTGTGATCTTTCAGGATTTAATAACCAAAGAGAAGATTGGTGAATGTTTTCTTGAAAATGGGCTTTATTTTTTGGATAGCAACAAGTCTAGTTTTAATGTGAAAAAGGATGAAGAGTTGAGCAAACTTTGGCACAAGTGTGTTGGACATCCGTCTAACAAGATTTTGAAAACTATGTTTAATTTTTTAAATTTAGATTGTAATAAGTGTGAGGTTTGTAAGCTTGCCAAGCACACAAAACTTCTCTTCTATGATTCTCAAACTAAAAGTAGTGAACCTTTTGATTTTAGTGCATTTTGACGTTTGGGGACCTGCTCCCTTAAGTTCTTACAATGTCTATAGATATTTTGTGATTTTTATAGATGATTATTCGAGGTCAACCTGGTTGTATTTAATGAAAAATAAAAGTGAAGTTTTCTTACATTATCAAACTTTTTCAAATTTGATTGAAACTCAGTTCAACAAAAAAAATAAAATTTTTAGAAGTGACAATGGAACTGAATTTATTAATCATAACTTTTCAAACTATTTACAACAAAAGAGTATTCTTCACCAAACCTCGTGTGTCTACACACCTCAACAAAATGGAATTTCTGAAAGAAAAAATCGTCATATCTTGAGGTAACAAGAACGCTTTTATTTCAAAACAATGTTCCTAAAAAAATTTGGTCAGAAACTGTACTAACTTCAATTTATTTGATAAATAGAGTACCAAGTGCCATTTTAAATTTTAAAAGTTCGTTAGAAATTATCCTTAAGAAAAAAATTACTCTAGATCACTTAAAAGTTTTTGGATGTACAAGTTTTGTGCATAAAAATAGACTTGATAAACTTGATTTTACATCTATCAAAACAATTTTCTTAGGATACTCTACTCAAAAGAAATGATATAAGTGCTATGATCCCAAGGATAAACGACTTTATATTTCCAGGCACGTAACCTTTTTCGAAAATGAAGCCTTTTTTAAAGATGTTGAAAAAAATCAAGAGGAACAAAATGATTTTGTCTTACCTTACATCACTAACGAAAATAGAAGAGAAATAATTGTAGAGAAGGATACTAACGAAATAGGTGAAGAAGAAAAAGGGAATGAAGAAACCGAAGAATCAGAGACTGAAGAGGACGAGGAAACCTTGGAAGTTCAAGTTCCAGAAATAGAAATCGAACAAAACTTGAGAAGATCAACACGTCAAACTCAAACTTCCACCAGGTTAAAGGATTTCATGACCTATACGGTACAATACCCTATTCAAAACTATGTTTCTTATAACAACATTTCAAAAGAACACTATGCGTTTGTAAGTAATATTTCAACAATGGAAGAACCAGCTACCTTTGAGGAAGCAAAAACAGAACCAAAATGGTGTAAGGCAATGGAAGAGGAACTCCATGCCTTAGAAAAAAATCAAACCTGGATTATATGCCCTCTACCAAAAAACAAGAAACTCGTAGGCTGCAAATGGGTATATAAAATTAAATACAACAGTGATGGGATCGTAGAATGGTATAAAGCTAGGTTAGTAGCCAAAGGGCACACAAACTTATGGGATTGATTATCATGAAATATTTGCACATGTAGCAAAAATGAATACAATTAGGATCCTTCTATCAATTGCGGTTAATAATAATTGGGAACTTCACCAAATGGATGTCAAAAATGCCTTTTCTTCAAGGTACACTTGAGGAAGATGTATACATGACATTACCCCCAGGACATAAAAGGGAAAATACTTCTAACCTTGTTTGTAGGCTAAATAAATCTATCTATGGACTAAAGCAATCGCCGAGAGCCTGGTATGGAAAACTGAGTCACTTCTTACTCTCTTGTAACTTTAAAACTAGTTGGGCTGATACTTCCTTGTTTACAAAACACAATGAACATGGTACAACTGCAGTCTTAGTGTATGTTGATGACATTATTATAACAAGAAATAATCAACTAGAAATAGATTCTATCAAAGACAATCTTAAACAAAAATTTGACATTAAAGATTTAGGAAAATTAAAATACTTTTTGGGAATTGAAATTGCACACTCATCAAAAGGATTGTTTATTTCTCAAAGAAAATATGTACTTGATTTACTTAAGGAAACGAGTAAATTAGTGTGTAAACCAGCATCAACCCATGTTGACACAAATGTAAAACTTAATAATGAGGATTGTGAACCGCTTAAATATATCAACCAATAACAAAAACTTGTGGGAAAGTTAATATACTTGACCGTAACTAGACCCGATTTGTCATTTGATGTAAACCAAGTAAGCAAATTTATGCACGCACCAAGAACCTCTCACTTAGGTGCTGTTAATAGAATATTAAGATATTTAAAAGGTTGCCTTGGAAAGGGAATTTGGATGAAAAAATAATAAAACTAATGCAGTATGTGGCTATTCCGATGTAGATTGGGACGAAAGTTTTGATAGAAGATCGACAACCAGTTTTTGCACATTTGTAGGCGGAAATTTAGTCACATGAAAAAGCAAGAAATAAAATGTCATAGCTTGATCAAGCGCCGAAGCAGAATATAGGGCGATGGCATCCACAGCAAGTGAATTGACATGGATTAAGCAACTTTTAATGGACCTACACATCGATCACAAAGAACCAATGAAGATGTTCTGTGATAATCAAGCAGCAAGACACATCGCAGCAAACCCTGTTCATCATGAACGAACCAAGTATATAGAAGTTGACTGTCATTTTATTCGTGAGAAAATTCATGCCAAAGAAATTGAAACTCCTTACGTCAAGAGTAGAGATCAATTAGCAGATATTTTCACAAAAGGACTTTACCTAAATGGTTTGAAAATATTACCTACAAGCTAGGATTACATGACATTTACAATCCTAACTTGAGGGGGAGTGTTGAGAATAATAAGGATTAGGGACAGCTGGCCTCAGATTAAATCTCATCATAGATTCATAGGCCAGATTTAGAAAGAAAGCCATCCACCAATCAATAGAGATTAGGGTTGCAAATATTTATGTAATTGTCTTGTATAAAAAATTTAGAACGTTAGAAAGTTTCCTAACATGTAGGATAGAGTCGTTAAGGCTATGCCTATAAATACTTGTAAATTCTCCTTCTGTAAATCAATCAATAAAAGATCAATTAATTTTCATCATCTGTCTCAAATAACCAACAAGATGCAATATCACCTAATCCATTGCCTAAAAACTTATGAGCTTTTGATGGTTCACTAAGTTCTCATCTTTCATCAAAGCTAGAATTATTTGCTGAATTAGAGAAAGATTTGATTGTTCGTGCAATACCGTCCTATATAAAAAATATTAAATAGATAAATAAACATCAGTTGAATTACTTAATGGAACAATTTGGAGAAGGAGATGATTCCTAACCTCTAATCTAACAACGGAGGAATAGCCAAGCATCTTTTTTTTTTTTTTTGCCTCAGAACGTTGAAAGTTCTCATGCATGACAAGTAGAAAAAAGTACACTTCAAATTTTTATTGTTATAATGCATGCCTATCAAAACTCTCTATAAGTTTCTTTCAGTGGCTGATTTCGTAGATCATCATAATTCATATACTAAAAATTATAACAAAATTACTTGGATTGTATAAGAAACAAAATAAATAAATCAAAACAAAATAGTTAGTGTAGATTTGGACCGGAAAGATACAAATTCAATTATTAAATATCTTCAACTGAGATATGAATTTAATCCATTGAAACCAAAGAAGAAAAGATTACCCAGATTCTTGCATAGTGAACTCGCCAGACACAATTGTCATTGCAAGCTCGAGGTCTGATGACCGAACGTTGGAAGAGGCGAAGAACCTAAGAGGAGACCAGCGATGGTGGTTTTGGATTCTTACGAGAGGGAAAATAGAATTGTCAGATGTAGCGGGGAAGTAGGAGTGTGCGAGTGGTGAGATAGAAGTAATAGGTGGATAAGTGGAGAAGTCGCCATGGAAGGAAGGAAATCGATGACATATGCTCCTCTACTCTAGGATAGGGTTAGAGTTAGCGAGTCGAAGGAGCGGGCTCGAAATAGTCGGATCTTCTCGGATTCAAGAGGAGAGAGAGCAACAGATGTCGATGGCCATGGTTTAGGATTTAGACCATGAAGAGTTAGAGGCGCAAAGAGAAGCGGTCGGATTTTTGAAGAGAGAAGAGAGGCAACATAGATTTAGGATTTATGATTTTTTTTTTTAATTGGATATAACATTGTCGATATAAGTGAAAATGAAATTTTAAAGGTGATAGATCCGACGGTTGTAATTAAATTTTGATGAAATCTAACGATCTGTATTCATTTTCAGAGAAATATAGAGGTTTGGAATTTCAAAAATCAATCATCTTTTATTAGTAGTAAGATATAACCTTGATCCCTGAACCGGTAGCAATATAATATTGTTCTTGTAAGGTTGTGTGGTCTAATCCTTATTTCATTACTGCTTTTGCCTGGCCCAATGCACCATGATCCACTTGGCCCAGATAAAGGACCTGAGTAGCCCACTGTTTTTCTTTTAATTATCTAAAAGCATCTTCATTTCTGAAATTCTAGGAGTTTCTAATCTAACGTGGCAGTTTCTAAATGAGTTTCAGTGATGTAGATGAGTTTCTTATTTAAAAATTTTGTTCCAGAGTTTCTTATTTAGCAACTTTGTCTTAGAGTTTATAAATCCTGACGTGACTTAATAATTGGCTAAAATTGATCGGTTTCTCACAACATTAGTAGTATTTGCTGACGTGACAATTAAGAAATTTTAACTTTTTTAGTTTCTGAATGGAAGATATAAAAACTAAAGAATGATTAAGTTTTTAAAACTGACTTGACAATAATTTAAAACTTCAAAAATTTAAAAATTGGAGATACTCTAAAGTTGTTAATCACAAGCCGTATATAAGACCAAGGTGTACCAACAAATTGTAGCACTTGAGAGGCAGATTGTGACTGTCCTTTTAATTCGTGTCTCTTTGAATTTGGTTGCTACCTCTTCTGGCAGTGGTAACTGGTAGGTGAGGTTCCTTCGTTAGATTTATATGAAACGTGGAAGGAAGGTGCTTTCCTCTATGCTCTAGCGGTCTCCGTTCGAGAGGAGGCGAGAAGAGATCACTATTTTGGCTTTCACTGGTTCTCAATTCGTATACAAGTCTGTCTTAGGCAGTTATTAGCCTCCCCACCATAACTAGTCGCGATCGCTAGTTTCCACACCTATACGATAGGAACTCTGTATCTGTTCGGTATGCGTATTTTTTTTTTTCTCCAAGTAAAACATTGACTTTCTATTTGTGAAAAGAAGAAAAAAAGAAAGATGCAAAATTAGATTTTCGGAGGATGGTTAATTCGTCGTCATCTCCGCTTGAGGTTTAGCCTTGTACGGATGTATTGTTGAAATTCTTTAAATTTCGTTTTTCTTTGCAAGATTTATTGGACGGAAGCTCTTGATATTTTTAATGTATGGATTCTTTTTTGTTTGCAAGAATTATTAGATTTTAAATTTTTTCACGGAGCATCACTCGTGCAGTACTTCGTTTTCGTATTTCTAATTTTAAAATGTAAACGGCTGATTCAAGCTGTCGAACACGATCTTCATATTAAAATCTCCTTAAAAATTGACTTTTATATTTTTTAAATTTTTTTACTATTTTTCAGAAAGGTAGAAAACATTCGTATCCGATGATTTAGATGTCGTTAGATTAATTAACTTTACACTCATTTTATAAAATAGTAAAAAAATTTAAAGGGTATAAAATTTGATCTCCAAGAAAATTTTAATATGGAGATCATGTTCAACGATATGATCGGTCGTTTCGACTTTGAAATTAAAAATACAAAGATGAAATATCACACGAATTGTACTTTGTGAAGTACCCTAATCAGGCTCTTCTTTTTTTTATATCTAAAAATTCTCATTAATTTCGACATTTATTATATTTTAAACGATTGTTGTACAAGATCCATCATCATTTTTGTCAGACCTCAATTCTAAATTCTACTTCTATATCAACATATAGAATAAATTAGAATTGCTAATTATTCATGACAAGTTCGACACGTAGCTAACTATCTTTTTCTTTAAATAATGATTTTTAAAAGTTTTTCGAAAAATTCTACAGAATTAATAAGCTTAACACTTTTTCGTCTCTACATAATCTACTATATTTTATTGTCCCATGATTTTGTAGAATCTACAGTGTTAATGAACAGTGATTTCTCTGTTTACGTGAACAGTATTTTCAATGTTCAAAATTTTTTTGCAAACAGTTATTTATTTTTTTTTTACAGAAAAGACATGCATAGTGACAGTTTTTTTTTTATATAAAGAATACACTGATAGTGACGTAGTACGTGTCTTTTCTAGTTGATATCATTTAGTCCACAACATTGAACAAAAAATCTAACGAAAAGTTTATGAGATGCAAAAGCACTCTCTAACATAAATTACATAAATAATTCTTTATTTTTTATAATTATGCTATTCTTTAATGGTTTACTTTATTGTGTGATAAAAATAATGTTATTATCGTTGCTAATATAAAAACGCGATAAAGATTTATATTATCATTCATATCGTAATAATTGTACATCATAATAATATTTATGACAAGATAAACAAGCATTATTTAAGTAATAAATATGACAAGAGATTATGTACATCATAATATATTTCTGACAAGATAAACAAACATTATTTTTAAAAATATAAAGAGGAGAGCGATGACAATAATTTTTTTTTATTAAACTCTTCTTTTGTTTGACAATTTGCAAAATAAATCAGTACTAATATTGCACAATTGAGTTTTGATGAGATGCATGTTTATACAGATACAAACTGTTGTTGCAAAGACTTCATATGACATGTACAAGTCAAGATGATCAAGTAGACACCAAATGCAAAACAGGACAAGACAGAGGTCAGACAAAGTCATGCGTCGTTACCATAACGGGTTATCAATCTATCAATCTTTCACAATGAGTTTAAGAGAAGAAGAGCCGGAAGACAGTGCAGAGGAGAAGTTTGGCAGAGTCTTGTGTTACTGTAACATATGCCTAACGTGTCACAATGGGTTGCCAACCCGTCATAACAGGTTCCTCACCCATCACGACGGGTTCCTGTCAAGAAGGATACAAAAGTCAGCTATAGATGCAGACAATGACAAAATTGAAAAGGTGACAACCTGTCACAAAGAGTTATGTAACGGTTGCAGAAATCTGTAACAAAAGCAGCTCTGATCAAGATTTTAAGACTCCAAAATGTGCCCAACATATATATATATATATATATATAGAGAGAGAGAGAGAGAGAGAATTGTGCTATTATGCTTTGCAAAGCGCGACAAAACGCGCACTTTGCAATTGTGGACCGTTGGATCGCGCTTTGTGATTCGTGCAAATATGTTGATCAAAGATCCAATGGTTGAAAACATTCTCCATACTAATGTAGAATTGGAGACCAAATTTTATATTTTTTGAATTTTTTACTATTTTATCGGAAGGGTTGAAAATTGAATGTTTGTAAATCGTTAGATAAATAAATTTTCAATTCATCCGATAAAATAGTAAAAAAATTCGAAAAATGTAAAATTTGGTTTCCAAGTCTATATTAATATGGAGAATGTTTTCAATGGTCCGGATCGATCATTTACATTTGTTACCATGGAGCGGTTGTGAGCGGTTGGAAGTTTGGCGGCTACGGATCCCTTCTCATATATATATATATATGTGGGGGGGGGATACGAATAAGAAGCATCAAGAAAGCCCTCTCCAACTTTACGAGCACTTAATTGAGCACCAGCAAGAGTACAGTGGCTTTCTCATTCAGCATCCACACCATGAGAGTGTGTGAGGATAGGTAATTTTCTAATTGTTAATTCGAGAGAACACTTTTGTGATTGTTTTAGTTTGGTAAACAATGTTGTGTTGTCAAGTAGTTAATGATTGTCTTTGACTGTGTTGTCAATCAGACGATTAAGACTTTGTAGAGCGGTGTAGCCCCTTGCAAAACATTAGAGTCTTTAGGATAGACTCCCTTATTGTAAAATATTGATTTTAGTGGAATCGGTCTCAGAAGATATTTTTGATCCGGTGGTTTCGTGAATGTAGGCTTAGTTGATAAGCCGAACCACGTTACATAGCGTTGCTCTCTTGCTCTTACTATTTTTATTACTCTACTTTTACATATCGAATTGTTGAAATTGCACTATTACTTACTTGACTTAGCTATGTGATTAAGGTACACAAGTTTTAATTGAATTTGATAAACGCTTTCGCAATTGTTTTTTACCAGTTACAAGATAACAATTTTAACAATTTGACAATGATAAATAAAATATAAATATAAATAATTTTATAATGGTCATTTATAATAGTATGAATTAAAAATGTAAATATAAATATGATATTTTGAAATTTAAAAGGCTATAATGGTGGATGAGTATGTGTTAAGACCCACCTATGATAAACTCGCATGTTAAAATATTATGAACAATGAGCTTGTTGTGCTAAGTATGAATGAATTTTTTTCAACCGTTTGTTCTACTAAAAATAAAGAATTAAGTTTATAAAAATTGAAAAATCTCCCTCGCATGAAAAGGAAGACAATGTTTAAAAAAACTTTAGTTAATTCTTTTTTAGCTAAAAATGAATCGAGTTTTTCAATTTTTAAATATTCATGTATTAGTCTATTAGATATGTCTAGTTCAATTTCAAATCAACAATCTCTCACATCCACACTGTCTTGATCACTAATCAATTTTTTTTTATCACTTTCGATAATAACACTAATAAGTAGGTATAGAAATTTTATTTGCGTGGTACCAAAAAAGTATGACATTTTGTATCATACATTATTTATTTTTTTCCCATTGAAAAATGAGTGAACTCGTACAATCAAAGATTTAACTTGCCTGATTTTTAAAGCACAAAATAATAAAATTTCATTGAATGAAATTTAGGTTGGCAATAGTTAGCAGTTTTCCCAAAAAAAACATTATAACATGTAATTTTTTTTTTAACACGCAAGAGAAATATTTTTAACAAAGTAAGCTTTTATTTAATTCTTTCTTTCAAGTATTTCACTAAAATTAAATAGAATAGTTTGCAAGTAATCTTGAAAATAGTATATTTATTTTTGTCTTTTGGACACAAAATAATCATGTCATTGGAAGGAACAACATAATATAGGTTATATCCAATGATTTTACTAAATTTTCCAAAGTTCTAATTTTGTTAAAAAAATTTCATACAGTTATAATAATATTTGTGTTGTTGCACTTTGATTTTATTTTTCCTCATTATAAAAGAAACTGGGCTTATATTAGTATATATAAACCGAAAAGTAATATTTTTTCTTATGGAACATAATCCCACCTTAGTGCAAGCTGAGACGAGAGGGTAAGATGAATGCACAAGAAAATTATAAAAGAGAACGGTTTAGATTCATATTTTGCCGAGCCGAATGTAAGAAAGTATAAGAAAGACTAAATGAGAGATTAAGAAGAAAAATCAGAAAGTATCGTGGCTAATTCTAGTTTTAGAATGTTTTTTCTTTATTATGTCTCTGTATGTTTATTTATAGACCCAACGACCTAGACAAGCGGGTATGTAATTATGACGGGTCATCTAATTGCCATCAACAGGCCATAGCAGATCGCATTCCGTCATACTTTCTTCTAGTTTATACGGACCATTGTAGTGAGGTCCTATCAGAACACTATGGCAATAAGATTTTTTAAAATTCAAAAAGATAAAAAAAAAAAAAACATGTTTTAGATTGGCACTAAGCCCCTAATTAATCAGTAAAGGGTGACGTTGCAGAAATAACTAATCAGTTATAAATAACAACTCTATATTTCATTTGAAAAATAACTGTTTTAATATTGGTGGCGAATTTTGATGCAGTTGCATAAATATTGGAAAATTTTCGTAGAGGGCCTAGCAGCAATAAATTTCAACAGATAGGGCCGGAGGCACCCTAATAATTGCACAGAGGGCCAAGGGCGCGACTAATAGTCGCGCCCCTAAGTTTTTTGATTTTTTTTGCTGAATTCAAGGCCGTTTGCAGTGCATTAACGATCTGTGGGCCCTACAAGTCAGGGGCGCAACTAATACATGCGCCCCTGACATTCTGGGCATTTTTTTCCTATTTATACACATTTTATTAAATATATTAAAATAGTAATTTTAAAATGCACTTATTATATTTATTATTACTAGATGTGATAATATATTAAATATAAATATTATATATTTAATACAAGTAATGATATATTTAATTAAGTAATAATATATTTAATATAAGAACATATTGCATTATGTAATAAAAATTTGGTAGTAATGATATATTTATATTGAATAAGTAATAATATATTTATTATGTATAAGTAATAATATATTTAAAATAATATTACATATAATTATTACATTATTATATATTAAAAATATTAAATATATTAAACTTAGTTATTAAATTATTAAATACATTATAAATATTATTACATTATTAAATACATTAAAAATATTATTACATTAATAAATATATTATTACATTAATAAATATATTATTAAATATATTAAAAATATTATTACATTAATAAATATATTATTACATTAATAAATATATTGTTTAATATATTATATATATTATTACATTAATAAATATATTATTAGAAATAAAAATATTAGAAGTAATAAATAGGAGTTTATAAATATATTAAACTTAATTATTATAAAGGTATAGTTAGTAATTATTAAAAATAGAAATAATAATAGATTGAAGTGTTTTTTATTATAAGTGGAAAGGTTTATAGCTATTAATACCAAGGAAGTTACAACTATTTCGAGAAATACAAATGGTCCAGTGGTAGGGGGGTTTGAATAGAGGCGCTGAGTTTGTGTGAGGGCATGGGTTCGAACCCCCCTCCCTATCATTTTTTCGTATTTACTTAGGGGCGCATGTATTAATCGTGCCCCTAAGTGCTGAAACAATCCACAGAACATCCAGAGAGCTGTTTTTGTTTTCAGCACTTAGGGGCGCATATATTAATCGCGCCCCTATCTTAACACTCAAAATTACAAGGCAATTAAACAAGTTTGAAACAAGATTTTTTTGTGTTAGCTTGTTTCTTGTTTAATTTTCATTTTCCTAAATGTATTACAAGGCAATTAAACAAGTTTGAAATTTTGTTGGTCATTCTTTAAGTTTGAAACAAGATTTTTTTGTTTACTTTTCTTTTTCCAAAATGCATTACAAGGCACATAACAAGTTTTAAACATCGATATAATTAAACAAGCAACATAAAAAGTAATTAAAGCAACATAAAAAGTAATTAAACAAGTTATTAAACAATTAAACAAGTTTTCAACATAACAAGTCTCAAAATAGCACAAACATAAAAACATACATCAAACATGCATCGATCTAAATAATATCAACCCCCCTACCCCGACGACCCCGACCGCGGCCACGTATATCATAAGCGGAAGGGGTATAAGCACTAGGCGCTCGAGCCGTCCTAGTAGTGCGTCGTAAAGGAATGATGTCCTCGTCTTCATCATCATGGTTGCGTGCTTGGCTCGAAGAGCCAAACACGTACTCGGCTGCACGCTCCACCTCGTCCTCTATTGTACGCTCAACATTTGGTTCCGGTTGGGCGGCTCCGGATCCTTGGCCGGGTTCCCATACTCTGCCCTGTGATAGATGTGAGTAAGGAGGGTGAAAGAGCGGCGCCTCGGGCATCTGACTCGCTTGCTCGCCACCCACCAACTGACCCAACCAGTCGTAGTGCTCCGGCTAGACGTGCAACCCGTCGGCTATGGATAGCTCCAAGTCCTCATCCCTTAAGCCATGCTCCAACATCAGGTTGCGGAAGACAACTCCTTGGTCGACGTCTTCGATGTTTCCACGACAAGTTCGAAGAACCTTTCTCGCGAAAGTCTTGAAGACACTGTTGGCGCTTTGTGCTATCACACCAATCGCTTTCCTAGCGAGTGTTAAGTTGCGAAGCACCTAATTAAACAATTTAGTTAGTACTTTATGTTTTTTAAAGTTTAAATTGAAGGAAAAAGGCAATGAATTTACCGTTCGTTGCACAACTTCGCCTTGCATGTTGAAGGTTCGCTCAACTCCACGCCCTTGATGTGCTATCGGGTTGAAGGCATTTCTTGCGGTTGTACCTCTCCAGTAGACGGTGCGCATGCCTTCCCGGTTGAACCATGCCAAGTAATGGTCCCAAGGGCCGTTCATGAAACCGTTCCCCATATCAATTGTATTGGCCAACCGATTCCCCCAAGTCTGAATGTACCCCTCGTGATAAATCTCCCAATCACGCCCCTCAGATTTTTTGTTGTGGCATACCTTATGAAGGCGCTTGCAATCAGGAGGTGGCAATGGAGGCGGCACTTGGACTTGGAATGATAATTGCCGCGCGACTCTAGCAGGATCGTGCCACTCGACAATCCAGAAAAATATAATTGGCCCCCGATAATGAAAAAGACTCATATGATCTTGATCATTACATATTGGGGGCAACATAGCCACTACATCTTCATCGTAGGGCCACCATTCTGGACCATTCTCATCGAGATGCTCGAGTCGCCACCTATATAATTTTCAATAATGTTAGAATATACAGTTATTACGAAAATTTAAGATGGTTAAAATAGTCAGAAAGTACCTGTAGAGAGTGATACTCCTATGCGGCTCATCCTCGTAGTTGTGCGTCGGGCCCATCCATCTCACCCCGTATGGCATGTCACCGGGCAAATCCTTCGCTCTCGGATGCCCAATCGGGAGCCTTGTCCATACCCACATCTGCAGTAACATCAAAGGACCCCCAATTTGCTTGTTCCTCCTATCTGATGCATCGCATAAAGCACGATACAAACGTGCTAGCACCGCCGAGCCCCAACTATACCTCGGTGGATCATGGATGTTCCTTAAGAACTGAATGAACATCGTTTGTATGTAATCGGACTGGTCCGGAAACATAACAGTGGATAAAAGGTCCAACATGTATGCTCGTGCATACATGTCGATCTCCTCGGGTGGGGCATTGGGAGGTAATCTTGCCTTCAAGTGTCGTCTATCACCGGGGCCTTCTCTTTGTGGCTGCCAAGGTTCACGCAACCAATCTTGTCGCATGTGGAAATGACCCGGCGGCCTCCTAAAGGTTTGCCACTCAACCCGCCCAAACAACTCCATGACGTCCTCCTCCCAATCTTGATCCACATCGCCTGTCACGGGTAGCCCGTCCAACGGTAAACCCCATAACATCAACACATCTTCCATTGTGATCGACATCTCACCCGTTGGAAAATGGAAGGAATGTGTTTCCGGTCTCCATCTTTCAGCAACCGCAGTTATTAGGTCACGGTCTACCTTGATGGTGCCCAATCGAGCGAGATGGTTCAGATTAAATCACTTGAGAATTGGGGCAATTTGGTCGTCGTACATGAACGACATAGACCCGGCCTTTGTCTCCATGACGAACGTTGGCTACATTTCATAAAAATGTGTTATTTCTTAAATGAAATTAGAATTACACAATTGAAAAAAATAACAAGATGGCTATATTTACCTCGTCATAAGCACGGTTGGATGCATGCGTTGGATTCAGAGCTCGTAGAAGAGACCCAACGTACGGAATCTCACGTGGAGGCGACAAATCGCCTTCACCGCGACCCCCCTCTCCGGCTCGACCTCGACCTCTACCACCTCTACCCACGTTTCTTGCCATTACTATATTAACACATATATTAACATATATTCAATTTGGTACTAATTTATTTGTCGAAATTGGTACAATACCAATTTTTATATCAATTTGGCACAAACAATAATAACTAACAATAATCAACTATTTCTTGGTACATATATTAACAAATATATGTTTAATAACCAACAATAATTGAACATGCAATACACAACAATCAATATTGCCAATAATCAACAAATATTCAACAAATAATCAATAATTACCAATAATAATCTAAAATCCTCACAATATTGTCAATAATCTAAATCAATCACCAATAATCTACTACAATAAATTATAATCAACAAATACTACAAAAAAAACTCAATTATTAGCCATGCAACTACCATGACACAATTTTTCAAAAAAACCCCAAAAATTCTCACAATATTGGCAATAGTATATATCAATCACCAATAATCTACCACAATCAATAATAATGAACAAATACTACAAAATAACTCAATTATTTGCCTGCAACTACCATGGCACAATTTAAAAAAAAAAACCTAAAATTACCTTGAAATGATGATGAAGATCAAGGGGAGAAGAAGGAGATCAATGAAGCAACTATGGAGAGCAAGGAGAGGAGAGGGAGAGGAGAATTGGCCAAAAACAATGAAGGAGATGGAGAGGTAGAGGTAGGGAGTAGAGGGGGCGAAATTGAGAGAAAAATAGGGTTAGGGGCGGGTTTGAGGGAAGAAATAAGAAATAAAGGGAAGGGAAAGGGTTTTATGGCAGCACACCTTAGGGGCGCGACTAATACATGCGCCCCTATTTTAATTCACAAAAATGCCCAGCAGGGGGGTTCGAACCCATGCCCTCACTCAACCCAGCGCCTCCAACCAAACCCCCCTTGCCACTGGACCATTTGTATTTCTTGTAAAGTGTAAAACATTTCTGTTATTAATAGGGTTGTAAGTTTTCCAATTTTTTAATAAAAAACACTTTAATATTTTGTTACCTCTATTTATAATAACTATAATCCATATATTATAAATATTGTTATTACTTCTATTTATAAATAATATTTTAATAAATAATTTCACAAAATATTTAAATATTTATTACTACTTATAATAATTATATTTAATAACTACTTATTTGTAATAATATATTTATTAATGTAATAATATTTTTAATATATTAGTTCTTCAGCTATGTTTAATAATATTTTTAATATATTTAATAATGTAATAATATTTTTAATATATTTATTAATTTAATAACTAAGTTTAATATATTTAATATATTTAATATTTATTAATGCAATAATATTTTTAATATATTAGTTCTTCTATTTATTAATTCTATTAAATATATTATTACTGATATTAAATATATCATTGCTTATATTAAATATATCATTACTTATATTAAATATATTATTACTTAATTAAATATATCATTACTTTTATTAGTAATAATATATTTAATATATTATCCAATCTAGTAATAATAAATATAATAAGTGCATTTTAAAATTACTATTTTAATATATTTAATAAAATGTGTATAAATAGGAAAAAAATGCCCAGAATGTCAGGGGAGCATGTATTAGTCGCGCCCCTGACTTGTAGGGCCCACAGATCGTTAATGCACTGCAAACGGCCTTGAATTCAGCAAAAAAAAATCAAAAAACTTAGGGGCGCGACTATTAGTCGCGCCCTTGGCCCTCTGTGCAATTATTAGAGTGCCTCCGGCCCTATCTGTTGAAATTTATTGCTGCTAGGTCCTCTATGAAAATTTTCCATAAATATTGGTATGTGAAAAAATGCAAATTTTATTTGGAATGAAACGGGTGGCGGCTGGTGCATATTGGTCAACGCATATCCATTGTAAATTAAATCATCCCTCACGTTTGCATTAGATGTCGATCTGATTTATCGTCATCATAATATAATATTTCAATTTATAATTAACTAATACAACTCTTATTTTAAATTATAAAAAAAAATAGTTGATACGGATAACATAAAAAAAATCTAACCTAAAAGTTTTCTATAAATAAAGAAAAAAAACTGCAGCCAAGATTCTTCTTTAATATAAAGTAGAATACAATTCGGATTTCCAAGGGGTAGTTTCGAGATTTCACACCCCCCTTCCGTTGGCTTTTTAAGTTTTAACCAACTGCTGTTCTACGATCTCCACTTTTCCAGCTAGATACGAGATTCTTCCCCTCTTTCGCTAGATTCCGGACCACAAGGAGAGAAACCAAAACTAACCCCTTTAATTGTTTATCTCGCCTTCCAAATCCCAACTTCCTACCAGAAATTCTACCCAATCTTGCCTCGCAAGCTCGAATTGAGTCTTCAATTGCGTAATTCAACCAACCAACATGGCAGCTCCGGCGATCGCGATGTACACGGGGCCACCTGGCGGTGTCTCTCAGCTCCCGTCTGAAACCCCATCCACCTCCGCCTCTAAGCCAATCCCCGGCGGTCTCTCCATGCTCTTCTCCTCCTCTCCTTCCATGTCTATCCCCACCATCACTCGCCACGTGGCATCAGAGGAGCTTTCCCGATCCGACGATCTAGGCTGCTCTTCCTACTCCTTTTCCTCGTCCTTCTCCAACTCTTCATCCTTCTCCAAGTCACGTGAGCACCACAGCCCTGTGTCGGTGTTTCAGTCCCCAGCTTCTACTTCTAGAAGCCCCCCTGGTTTGTGGGCCCTGCAGAGCAGTCGTCACTTCCGGGACCGGAATATGAACGCCTTTGTAAGGCACGCTATTGGATCGTGCTTGGATTATGTGCCGCCTCTAAGCCCGAGTTACCAAGAGGAAGGATTGGGGAGAGGATTACCGCCTGAATTTGAGATGGATTGCACTGAGATCGAGGCAGATTGTGAACCTTACGCCAAGGAGATGTTAGCTAATGCACAATCCGGGCATAAGATCTTTCATGAGGAGTTGGTTGTTAAGGCTTTCTTTGAAGCTGAGAAGGCACACAGGGGCCAGGTATTGTTCTCAACTTTTTGTCCCTTTTTATTTCTGTTGTAAACAAATACTGAAATGACATATATCAAGTATGGACTTTATATCAGTGGCGCTAACCACCGAAGTTATATAGTGTTTTGGCAGCTTTTTGTTGTTTTCTCTTGTTTCTTAAGCTTCTTAAATTTCTTTTTCCCCTCTCGTTTTGGGTCTCGAATTGCAAATCTGAGGGTGATTTGAGGATTACTTGATACTCAAATGCACGAGTTTGATAATGGGTGTCATATCCTTTTGGTACTTTCCAGGACTACTGATCATACCCACTAACCCAGTAAAATTCAAGCTAAAAAATTGGATAGTACTAGGATGGGCATTGAGCTTTTGATTCATGAATTGATCTTTTTAGATTTGTGCTTTTTGAATTGTTTAGATACGTGCAAGTGGGGCTCCGTATTTAGAACATTGTTTAGAGACTGCAATGCTTCTTGCAAAAATTGGGGCTAAGGCAACTGTGGTCTCAGCTGGGCTTTTGCATGACACAACTGATGATACTTTCTTGGACTATGAACATATTTTTCATATGTTTGGAGCCAGCATTGCTCATCTAGTTGAAGGGGTATGCATCTTTTCTTCTCTTTTATTTTCCTGGTTTACTTTGTACATAAGTTTATGCTTGGCATGAGTCAGCAAAGAAAGAGAACAGAAAACAAATGTCTCACGCAAAGGTTTGACTGCTTTGCTACAACATTAAATTTCTCGAATACCTCTCACGTGCTCCTAAATTTAACCGCTAATGTCATGAGTGTTCATATTTAATTTTTTTCTTTTGTGATTTATTTAGGTATCCAAGCTAAGCCAGTTGAGCCAGCTTGCCCGAGAGAATAACACTGCTAGCAGAAGAGCAGAAGCTGACCGGTTGCATACAATGTTCCTGGCCATGGCTGATGCTCGGGCGGTGCTGATTAAACTAGCAGATCGCCTCCACAACATGCTCACTCTAGATGCACTGCCCCTTGTAAAACAACAGAGATTTGCCAAGGAAACTCAAGAAATATTTGTACCTTTGGCAAACCGACTGAGGATCTCAAGCTGGAGTGAGCAACTGGAGAATCTATGTTTTAAATACTTAAACCCAGAGGAGCACAAGGAGCTTTCATCCAAGCTTGAGAAGTCCTTTGACGAAGGTCTTATTTTATCTGCCGTAGATAAAATCAACAGGAGTCTCAAGGATGAGGGACTAGCAGTTTGCAGCCTCTCTGGGAGGCATAAAAGCATCCACAGTATTTACTCAAAGATTATTAAGTGAGTTGCTTTCTTTGCCTATACTTCTCTGTCTTTTTCTTTGTGTTTTCTTGTTATTTTACAAATTCACATATGTTCAGTAACCTGACTACATCATAAAACTAAGGATAATTAATTAATTATATTTTTCTTTAATTTGGCTTCAGAAAAAATCTAAGTATGGATGAGATACATGATATTCATGGGCTGCGCCTGGTTGTTGAGAAGGAAGAAGATTGCTACAAAGCACTTGACATCGTTCACCGTCTGTGGGACCAAATTCCTGATAGATTCAAGGACTACATCTCTTGTCCCAAGTCAAATGGGTAAGTTCTGTTAACAAGTTATTTGGAGTCTGGACAGTATTTGATGCCCCTCTTGAAGAACGTGCATGCATGACAAAATATTTTCCCTCAAGTGGCATACATTTTTTCTGTTATTGTTTGGTCACGTTGAGATGTTTGCCTTGGTAGCAATATTACACCATAATAGCAACATGTACACTTGTTTCCACTATTTAACTCTCTGAATATTTTTTTTTCCTTGCTATATTTTGGTCAGATATAAATCCTTACACACAGTGGTGAGGAGTGAGGGCCACCGACTGGAAGTGCAGATCCGCACCAGAGAGATGCATGCGCAG
>CAXKVX010000690.1:0-156459 GCA_964058865.1 Eleocharis quinqueflora
AGTCTGAACACTTATTTAATTAGTCTACACCTCATGCATTCTATACAAAACAGACTTGAAACAACTAGTATGAACACCTCTTTCAACCAGTGTGAACATATGTTTTATTTAGTCTGAACATCTGTTCTATTTAGTCTGCACTCCATGTATTATGTGCAAAGCATTCATGATAGTGTATAGGACGGAAACGTTCAGAAGAGTGTGCGCGGTTCAACTTTTCATTTTTATCTGCTTTTAATTTTTTTCTTTTCTTTTTTAGCAGAATTATTTAGAAGGACGAAAGTGAGAACCGAGATTAAGAGACTGTTAGTCGGATTCTTTAAATGAATAATTGCTTAATTAATTTTTGTATATTAGATCGTGCAAAGTGCGATTTCTCTTTCAGGTGCCTATAAAGAGTCCTAATTCAGCCGGGATCATAAATTCAATAGGTAGTGCCTAACAGTATTAGTGAGACGGAAATGTTTTTTTTTTTTCAATTTTATGCTTGCGCTTATTAGGATTTCTGCATATCACATCTAAGATAGCTGCACATCTCTCGACAAATATCTAATACCATTAATTAATTGTCTGTGGTCGAAGCTAGGGATAAAATTAATATATGATATGTGGTCAATTTGTTTTTCATGAGTAAGATCAATTTGCACGTACGCAATTAAGTCAGTCTCATAATCTTTCTAATGCAAAACTTTCTCTTGATTATAAGCTTTTGTATAATACAACAACGCATACGCACTAGTCTTCCATACAAGTGTTCATTTTAACACTACAAGCTAATCCTATGCTTCATGATCTCCTCATGATAAAATTAAGAGAATATTTTGTTTTGCTGATTAATTACTAATTTACACAAGAGGCCCACCCTTCAAGTACTCGGTGAAAGCCAAAGCCACCAAGCCTAACATGGCAAATCGTCCATTCCACATCTCAGCATTTTCGTTCATAATTCCGTTGGTTTTCGACTGCACACTGACTCCCTTGAACAAGGGTACCAACGAGGCAACCGAGAAGAGCACAGCTGTGCCAAGAAACCAGGGGAAACCACCGTTACCCAGTTGAGCGAATAAATCATCGCCTCTCGCTGCCTCCACAGCAATTGCTACGACGAACCCGAGCATGGCAAGCCGTCCATTGATTCTCTCTGGTGCTGGACCGCTGAATGCAAGCACATCAGAGAACTTGGTGCTCACCTGATAATATATAGTCGTAAATTATTTGAATTATCAGAATGTTATCAAGTTTAGTGAATAATTTAAAAAAACTTGTGAAACTTGTAGCTGTATATGTATATTGATATACACTGCTCTCTCTTTTTTGTAATCATATATTTTGTTAAGTAGTTACCTTAGGTGTACGTTTTGGAGAAGGAGATGGGGATGGAGATGTAGAAGCCTGAGCTGGTGGTGGTGTTGCAGCTGTGGGTTGCTCCTGAGGTTGCTGTTCCGCTGCATAATTAAAGGGATCAAAATAAATTGTAAGATTCAAATAAAGTATATTGACACTTGACAGTAATGTTACATACATACATACATACATACATACATACATACATACATACATACATACATACATACATACATACATACATACATGCAGTTATATTGCTCTCTTAATATTAGTTTCAGCCAACCGCTACTAGAGTCTTCTATAATACCAATGGCATGAGCTTGTCATGCCAATTTACAAAGTCAACAGTGTGATGCGTCTACACCAACATTTAATTTCAAAGCAACAGCACAAACATATATAATTGGATGTTCCATGCATTAATTTCAAAATCTAAGATAAAACATATATTAATTCTCTTGAAAAGCCATGTTGGATGAACAAGTACATACAATATTCTCGTATGTAGATATAAATAATAAAATATTTGAATCACCAATCATGAATAAATTAATTCTTACATCTAATTTATTAATTAATTGACGATTTCTTAGTTTAAAAAAGGGCTGACAAGTAATATTAATTAAAAGGACAGAATATATATATATATATATACTTGCCTCCATTTGACAGCGTACAACAGCCCTCCGTGGCACCGACCTAACTGAGCGGAAGCCGACAACGCCGGGTGCCCTCAGGGACATGTAGGAGCTGAGTGCAACTGCTGATGATGCCATTGTAGATGGATTCTCTTTTGCAAATGAGATAACAGCTAGCTCAACTAATTGCCCTAATTACTGTTTAATTTCTCAGAGGTGAGACTGCAGAGTGACCAAATTAATTAATCACAGTGCTGCTGCTTTCTAGAATTTGAGAGAGCCATGATGTATAATATAGTGCTGGGTTCCTAGCTTTCTATCGTGACTAGTGGTGGCTCTAACGGATACCACGTTGGTTTAATAAATGGGGCCGCTGGATGGACGCCACGTGGAATGCATTGTGTCCACATGGGTGTGTGATGGTGACGTGGGTGCCGACGCAGCCACTAACCAGAGATGGGGGTGAAGCTTGGAGAGATTTTGGGAGGAGAAGGCGGTATGCACGAAAGCTCTGGCTTTTTCGGAGTGGGTTTTGGCGCTTAGCATGGTAATGTGAATCGCGTACGCTTTTGGCACGTGAAGTGGGGCAGCACAGCATAAGAGCACTAGCGCTAGCCGCTAGTGCTAGCCGTTGGTGCTCTCTGGAGAGTAGAATCGGATCCTCTGTTTATGAATTTGTTCAATGTTTTCTGTTGCCAATTACTGGTAGCGGGTCCCATGACCTTTTATTATTAACTTGATCCGTTGTGTGTGGTCAGTAGAATCGTTGTACAGTGGCTATCCAAATTAGAAAATTGATCACCATCTTTACTGAGAAAAAAAAATGCAGAATCAATAACCTAGCTAGCTAGTCACTGAATTTTGGGTCACTACTTGCTGGAAAAAAATTGGGTAATCCCCTGCTGAATACACTGTACAAGTGTACAACAATTGAATTTTGGGTACACCTGCCTGCCTAGCTAATCGGTGAAATTGAATTTAGAAAAATAAAAAAATAAAAATATTATATATTATTATAAAATACAATGAATGTAATTAGTTGTGATAAATACACTAGATACTCCGATAGAGTATGAAAATTTGTGCCCTACTTGCTTCTAACTTGATTATTCACTACCACAGAAAGAGGCAATTATAGCTCTCCTTTAATAGCGGTCTTACACCAGCACCACTATAATAGATCTATTATAGCGGATGTCACGAAAGGTCCGCTATAATAAGTTATCTATTATAGTGGACGGCACGAAAGATCCGCTATAATAGGTCTATTATAGCGTATTCACCAAGGGTCCACTATAATAGGGTGTCCCACGGATCAAAATGAATATTCAATCCAACCGTTAATTCACGTCAATTCAATGCTCCAAAATTTCACAGAGTCCCACGGATTAAGACATATTTTCTTTCCAAAAGTTTTCCTTCTCTATATATAAATCAACCCTCCATCATTCTTCTTTCACTAAGGGTCCGTTTGGCAACACACTCTTCCGACGGAATACCGGAGTAGAGGCTTATTCCAACAATATGGTTGTGCCAAACACGTTTGGATAGAATATAATAGTGGTAAAATAGGCTATTCCGGTATACCACCATATAGATGGAATACCGGAATACACTGTTTCGTATGACTAAGCAATTAAATTAGCAATGTAATTAACAATTTAATATATTATATATACCATATTATTATTGTTAATATTATTTGATTATGTTAACAGTAATTGACAATAATAAAATATTAAAATAATAATATTAACAATAATAATTAAAATAATAATTAAAAATAATAAAATATTAAAATAATATTAAAAATAATATCATAATAATTAACAATAATAATTAAAATAATATTTTATTGTTATATTATTTTATTAATATTATTTTAATATTTTATTATTGTTAATATATTATATACCATTCATTATTATTTGATTATGTTATATTATATTTGTAATTAACAATATTTTATATTATTATTTTTATTATTATTATATTTTAGTATATCATATATTATTTAATATTATTATTATTTTAAAATAATGCAAATAATTATAATTTATATATCATGGTGATTATTATCATGATTATGTTATTATGTTGTATTATATTTGTAATTAACAATATTTTAATATATTATATATATTTATTGTTATTAATATTATTATATTCTCCTTATTATTAAAAAATATTAATAATTACTCTTAATTATTATTTTTTCATTATTTTAAAATAGTGCATATTATAATAATTACTACCATAATTACCTTTATTATTTTATTATGATGTACTATATTCGTAATTAACAATATTTTTTTATTATATTATATATACTTTATTTTATTAATAATATTTTATTATCATTATTATTAAAATAAGTTTAAAATTACTATTAATATTTATTATTTTATTATTTTATAATAACGCATAATATTATAATTTTTATATTATTGTTATTGTTATTACTATAATTATCATTATTATTTGATTATGTTGTATTATATTTAATTAATAATATTTTATTGTATTATTAATAATATTTAATAATATTATATTGTATTTTATATTTTATTGTATTATTAAAAATATTTAAATAATTTTTATTGTATTATTAATAATATTTTATGTTATTGTTATTACTATAATTATCATTATTATTTGATGTACTATATTCGTAATTAACATAATTATCAACATTTCTACTATTTCAAATGACACTTGCCAAACGACAATTTCGCTCTTCCGAATAATCAAGAATACCTTCTTCTAACACTATTACAAAATTACACTATTCTATTCTTACCACTCTTCTACCACTCTTCTAGTGCTATTCCTTGATTTGCCAAACGGACCCTAAAATTTTTCACCATTCTTTCTTCTTCACACATAAATATTTTTCTCTCATTCTTCCTTCTTCACGCACAAATGCATGGCTAAAATAATATGCATAGTACACCCCATAACGTACTATGCGCCAATTTGTATTTAATTTGGTCATTAAATTGATATTTAAGTTGCTCAATAAATTCTTCATATCAAAATCTTGTAGGAAATAAAATTTCGTGATTTTTAGAGCTTTCTTGCTATTTTTTAAATATTTTTTAAAAACAGCCCAGAAATGGCACTTTTGTAGTATTAAATCTGGACTGTTTTTAAAAAATATTTAAAAAATAGCTAGAAAGCTCTAAAAATCACGAAATTTGATTTCCTACAATATTTTCATATGAAGAATTTATTGAGCAACTTAAATCTTAATTTAATGACCTATATCTATATGCATAGTACAAAATGGGGTGTACTATGCATATTATTTTAGCCATGCTCATATATATATATATATATATATATAGTGAAAAGGTTGTAACAAAATACATATATATGAGTTTTAAATATTATTGTAAAAAAATTTACAACTCATTTAATTAATACTGTAAAAATAAAATTAAAATGTTTAAACATGATATATGTGCAAATAATCTTAATTATATATTATAAATGGACATTTATATAAAATTACCAATCAAATCAACTCATTTCTCAATTAATGCCACAACAACTTTTTCATTTCTCATGTGCAGTGATGATGCCTAGCTATGGCTATTATAGCTGGGCGTAGTGAATGTCCAATTCATTAGCTGTCAAAGCCTATATCCTCTATACCAACTATTATAGTGGTTTTGGTATATTGTCCGCTATAATAGATGTCTATTATATCGGCTTTCTCATAAAGTCCGCTATAATATACCTCTATTATAGCAGTTCTGTTTTAAAGGCCGCTATAATAGACATGTATTATAGCGGTGTTAGCTAAAAGTTCGCTATAATATACTTGCCTATTATAGCGGACCTTCTGACCCTATAGCATCCCCCCTTATTATACCGGCAGCATGTCCGCTATAATAGGCCTTAGAAGGCCGCTATAATAGTTCTTTTCTGTCCTAGTGATTAGATATATTCTAACTAAGTTTACAGCCCAAGTCATTTAAGTAATTCAAAAGAATTACTAATTTATTTTGAAATTTAAAAATAAATTGGGGTAACATTATTTTATATACGATGATATTAATGTATAACAACTCTCTTTAAATTTTACAATATTAAATACTACATTTAATGCACAATTAATAAGTCGATAACACCGTGACATATATTCGTGTCTTGTTAATGAATTGAATGAATACAAAAATGCTAACTTCAACACTAAGTGCCTACACAAGTTGATATCTCCTTTGCATTCGTGATGATACTTCTTTTGTTGTTAGTTTATTAGATTAGCTTTCACGTTTTCATGATATAGAATTAGAGATTACTTTTGTCTTTAATAAGTTGTCACATATCATCATATCAAAGTAGGAAAATTTGTCTGAATGTCACTCAATAACTGACTAATTGTCGAAATGTCACTCAATAACAGTAAATTGTCTATATATCATTAAATTTCAAATTTATTTCTTTAAATGTCATTATATCTACTTTAATACAATTTAAAAATAAACAAATCAAAATATACTAATTCTTCCTTGATTTAAATCTTGCGGCCATATTTAAATTCCATCAACAACCTGCAATATTTCTTCACAAAACACAAGAAATTGTGAAGTTTAAAGTTGTTTTGCAAATCAATAAACTTAAGAAATTGTTTGATGTAACACAAACAACATCAAACAAACATTTATTTCATTTGACACAATTTGAATTTAGTTTTAGTGGATTTGGTTCACTCTAAGGATATTTAAGCCAAATTACTAAATCGATCAAACATACAAAGAATTTAACTAAGAAATGTCTTGATGCTTGTCCTCGAATCTTTTTTTCATTCCTCCTTTTGCATTATTAATTTTGCAATTAAGTTCCTACCAAGTTCTCAAAATACAAAGTGTTGTAAAATTCATGTTTGTTTTGCAAATCGACAAATACAAAGAAATTATTTGATACATCAAGACTCGGTATCGGTTTGAAATGAGAAACATAGTATATACCTTGTTTATTTCATCATCCATAATGTCTCCAATGGATCATTGCTTTGTCGGATAACGTAGGGACAATTTGCCTAACCTTTTCCATCATTTAGGCGTCTTGGATAGATCGAAAAAATCAACAAACATTGCTGAAATAAACGGCCAATACCAATGACTACTTATGATGCCATCACCTAAATCCATTTTAAACTTAAACTTACTTTTGCTCCTCTCATTTAATTTGTTTTGTTTGTAATGCTTGCTTTCACACGAGGGGGGTACACTCATTTTCTACCATAATTTTTCCCTCAGTGTACCCCTTCTAAATAAAAGGTTTGTTTCGTCATTAGGATGATTATGAGAATTGTTTAAAGGTCCAATATCCCGAATCTTGCTTTTGTAATTCCAAAGCATAAGGTTGTATCTTGTTTGTTAAATCCTTCATAGTTTTCCAAAAGAGAATTATTACTTCATAGGATTATATTAGGCAATTCACTTAGTCCGTACAATCATTTAGGCTCCATGAATAGATGGTCAAAATCAAGGAGCGTTGCTTAGGCAAACGACCAATATCAGTGATTGCTTATGGTGTCATCACGAGGATATCATTTTGAGGTGGAACTCACGTTCGCCCCTCTCATTGTTGGCTTGTTGGAGGACACTCGCATTTCACTTTGATCCACTAATTTGACTTGTTTTGGTATGAATTTGGTGGTTAATGCTTATTTTTGTTGGCTTCTCTTTTTTTTGTTTGAGACTTCGGCTTATTTTTAGGTTTGATTTATGCTTAGATTTTGCACACTACAGAAAGGATTTTTAAAATCGACCCTTTAAAACCAACCCTTCTTAATTGGTTTATCGATGGCCATGATTTATTTTGACTTAGATTTGATTCACACTTAGATTTTTATTTGATTTCATGATATTTGATTTATTTGGGATGACTTATTATTTGGCTTGGCTTAGGATGGACCTGGTTTTGGTCATTTAGTTTGGTTCATGACCTAAGGTTGAGATTTTATGCTTGTTTTTGGCTTGATTTTTGACTTGATGACTTGTTTCTTCTTTGATTTTTAGAGTTCAACAAATATATTTTACTATCACTAAGGATGCTAATAATAGGTGTAGAGTTAGTTTTAATGAAAAATATAATATATTGGATAAATACGAGAGTTTTAATAATTTAAAAGAATAAATGTGATATTATCAAAATTTTGAGGAGGAAATACGTAATTACTAAGTTTTGTAAGATATATATATAAAATTCCGCATATTACTGTCATTTTGGTTCCAAAATCATCAAACATACGGTAGGCTGCAATTTTTCAGTAAGATCAATATGCACACAATTTAAGTCTCATAATTTTCTAAAGCAAAACTTCACCTGATTAAGCTTTTGTATATTACAACACTAGTACATACAACTATACAAGTGTTCTTCTTAATACTACAAGCTAATCCTGGCCTATTTTATATTAATTCTCCTCCCATGATAAAATGAAGAGAACAATAGAACATATTGCACTAATTTACACAAGAGGCCCACCCTTGAAGTACTCTGTGAATGCCAAAGCTACCAAGCCTAACATGGCAAATCGCCCATTCAACATCTCTGCATTTTCATTCATAATCCCGTCTGTTTTCGACTCCACACTATCTCCCTTGAACAATGGTACCAACGAGGCAACCGAGAAGAGCGCTGCCGTGCCAATAAACAAGGGGAAACCACCACTCCCCAATTGTGCGAATAAATCGTCGCCTCTTGCTGCCTCCACAGCTATTGCTGCGACGAAGCCAAGCATGGCTAGACGTCCGTTGATTCTTTCTGGTGCTGGACCGCTGAATGCAAGCACATCGGAGAACTTGGTGCTCATCTGATAAATATTAATTTCTCAATTAGTTTAATTACCTGAGTATGAGTATGTTTACTATTTAATCTAAAGTAATTAAGAAGCATGCCTGAAACAGTAGTTGATACTGTTCTCTATTTTATTTTAATTATATATACTATTGGAATTCTGTCAAGTTACCTTAGGTGTACGTTTCGGAGCAGGAGATGGAGATGCTGGCTGATCCGGCTGCATGATTAAAGAGATCAAAATAAATTGTAAGATTCAAATGAAGTATAAACATGTATATATACTGACAGTTAAGTGTACAGTAATTACTAGCTCGTTTCAGCCAATGGGCTTGACAGACCAATTTACATAAGGTGCATGACATGACTGAATGTTAGTTATACCACTAATGAGGGACAAAAGATAACAAAGATATAACATGATGTATACTTGCCTTCATTTGACAACGTACGGCAGCTCTCCGAGACAGTGATCTTTCGGATGGGACGCCAAAAAGGTGGCGACCATGAACACAATTCGGTGCCCTCAGTGACATGTAGGAACTAAGTGCAACTGCTGATGATGCCATTGTTTATAGATTCTCTTTAGCAAATATATAGAAGAGGAGAGACTCAAGAGTGATCAGATCACAGTTCACAATTAATGCAGATATACTTCCTAGTGTTTGAGAGGCGTGATATATATAGTGTTGGGTTCCTGGGCTTCTCTTGTTTCGAGTGGTTGTTGCAACAGAGCCCACGTTAGTACTTCAATAATTAGGACCCGCTTGATGTACGCCACGTGGAATGCGTTGTGTCGACATGGGTGTGTGATGGAGACGTGGGTGTCGTGGTAACCAGAGATGGAGCCATGGATGTGAAGTTCTGATTTTGAGAGATCTTTTGGGAGGAGATGGCATCATGCACGATAGCGCTCGCTTTTTCTCGAAGTTGTGGTGCTTAGCATGGTAATTATGTGAATCGTGGATGCTTTTGGCACGTGAAGTGGGACAGCACAGCAGAAGAGAACTAGCGCTAGTGCTAGCCGTTGGTGCTCTCTGGAGAGTAGAATCGGATCCTCTGTTTATGAATTTTTCAATGTTTTCTGTTGCCAATTACTGGTAACGGGTCCCGTTGGTGCTCTCTGGAGAGTATAGTCGGATCCTCTGTTTATGAATTTGTTCAATGTTTTCTGCTGCCAATTACTGCTAATTTATTTTTGAAATTTGAAAATAAATTGTGGTATCAAGTCATTTAGTTAATTCAAAGTAATGAGTAATTTATTTTTGGAAATTTGAAAAAAAAATTGTGGTATCATTAAATATAATAATATAATATATACGATGATATTAATGTATAACAGCTATCTTTAAATTTTACAATATTTTAAATACTACGTTTAATGCACAATTAATAAGTCGATAACACTGCGTGTCACATATTCTACACAAGGTTGATATCTCCTTTGCATTCGTGATGATAGTTCTTTTGTTGTTAGTTTATGAGTATGTATCTTTGACGTTCTAATCATGATATAGAATAAGCATAGAAAAAATTAAATTTAAACTTTCATATTGCAATAATAAAATTATAATAAATCGTTTAAATAAATAAAAACAAAAGTAAAAAAAATTAAAAAAAATATAATCTACAGTAATTTTATTGTAGCGTGAACAGTAAAGATAAATATTTTTTTCATTGTGAAAATGAATAGTATCACATATAATGTCAAGAGTCATGAGTATATAGAATTAGAGACTACCTTTATTAAACTTTAATAAGTTGTTCGATATCATTGTATTCGTAGCAAGTGATATAATCAGTAGCGGACTTATGCTTGGGCAAGCTCGGGCACTTTTAAAAAAAACGCGAATTTTAGTGTATTTTTAGTTATTTTGGTAGTGAAAAAATGATTTTTTAATGCTATTAGTGGATTTTAGCGGGTTTGTGTCCGGACTTGATCTCAACCTCAGTGTCCGAGCTCAATTGTGCCCGGACTTAAAAAGCCTCTGGATCTGTCCCTGAATATAATGTGTATTGGAATTGGATGGTGCACAAGGGGTGACCTCTCACCGGCTTCACAAAAATAATATGAAGGAAATTAAAAGGCTGAGTGCCAAAAATTGAGAAAAAAAGAAAAAAAGAAAGAAAGAAAAAGAAGTTGATTCTAAAATAGCTCTAAAAGTTTGGATAGTTTGAAATAAATGAATAAACTATTATTTAATATGAGCATACACGGGCCTGAAACTCAATAGTGCTTAGTGGCCTAGTTAGGTAAAGTAAATAAGTCGGCCATGTAATTGTGTTCGAATAAGATGCCCGGATCTATGTTCGAATAAGATTTTTTTCATGTGTTGAACGTTGTGTATAATAAACGTAATACTTTTTTCTTGCGCTGGACGTTGTGTATAGTTAAATGTAAGAAACGTTCAAAACGTACATTTTTTTTAACGTTACAACTACTAGCAGTGCACAACAGAGCAAAAAAAATATGACAAAAAATCAAAAACCCACATCAACATTAAAGTCATATCGACAATAAATCAAAAAATAAATACATAACATCAAAATTAATTTTTTTTTCATCGCATTAAACATTAACTGTTTTCCACCACAACCTCATCTTTCTCTCTAAAAAAATATTTTCCACGACAACAAGTAATGATATAGACAAACAAAAACCTCACGTAAATTCTATTCAAACAAAATAAAAAAGCAGGAGTTAGAAACCCAATACAAACTCATACAAGTCATTCCTCAATTAGGACTTCGGTCTCACTTTCACGACTTTTCCCTTTCAAATACATGCTCATCATCATTCACATTTCGATCATCCAATTGCTTCAACAGAAATCTACTAAACCTAAAATTGTATTTTAAAATGTTCTTACTATTGTGTTTTCAAAAATTATATTTTAAAACTAAATTTTATAAATAATTATATTAATTTTCAGAAATTGTATTTTAATTTTATAAATTCTTACTGTCAGATTGAGAGTCTCACTCCCTTCTCTTCTTTTTTCCATTGCCCTTTCCCTTTTCCTTGCTCTTGTTTGGGCTCCTTTTCCTCTTCTTGTTGCTCGGTGCTGCTCCATTTCCCTTGGGCTACTATGTTGCTCCCTTTCCATTTTCTTATGGACTTGCTGAAGTTAACCAGTCCAGGTCCTTAGCCATGGAGTGTAAGTCGGGGTAAATGATATTATATTTGTGGATACGATTGAGAAGGATATGGACTACAAGTTTAGTCTTTTCTAGGTCCATCTGTTTTAAAGAAATATTATTCACTAATTTATATAGTAATTTAAAATAACTTCCTAAAATTTGAACATTAATATAATTGGTCCATCTATTACTAAATAATAGTGAACATTTCCAAAAACAGTAAACATTTCTAATATATTTGTAAACTACTAAAGTCCTAAATCCTAAATTCTAAACCCAACTAATTACCCTAAACCCTAAATCAACTCATAACTGATTATACTCTGAACCCTAACACAATAACCTAAATTTAACTAAAAATGGAAGCGATTAGTTAATCAATTGAAAGTGCAATCATTCCAATATTGATTAGTGAACTAATTTTGAACTAATTGCAAAGCAATCATTTCCAATTTTGTACTAATAAGTAATAATGAACATCGAATGTTGTGTCTAGGGTGATTGTGGGTACTGGGTATGTACAAACTTTGAAATACATGCGGAGCAAGCTCAAGAGAAAGATTAAAAGAAAGGAAATATGAAATTACCTTAAGAGAAGAGAAGGAGAAATTATGTAAAAAATCCTCGAGAAGAAGAGACGGAGACGCGGAGTATTCCAGAAGGAAACGAAATGAAAATGCGCTATAATGAACTGAAAATGCAGTATATGTCTATGACTATAATGAAGTGAAAATATACTTTACTCTTTGCGAAGATCGATATTTTAATTATTTTTTATGTTGACTTTCTAGAACGCTTCACGGATAAGAAATGCGAATAGGGCGATAATTTACTAACTTATATAAGCTTGATTTTATATATGTGATTTTATATAATTCATATCGACGTAACAAATGGTTAAAATGAAACGTAACCAGTGGCGGATCCAGGATTTCATTCAGGGGTAGGCACAATTACATATAGAAATTAAAAAATGTAATTTTTTTTCTTGAATACGGTTAAAAAAGTATGTTTTACATATTAAAAAAGCAAAAGGAACGGTAACCTGGTCAGGTAACTGGAAAGTTCTAATTAAAAGGCACACAGTTGGATAAATTTTGTATCTGACAACAAATTAAGCTAAAAAAATGGATTAGTTAAGATCTTCTATAGGAAGATGAATGATCCTTTGTGGTCAATAGTGGATTATGCTATTCAAAATTCAACATCTTTTTCCATTATCGAATAATGGTATGCTTCAGCAATTCATGGAAGTTTTCCATCTGTCGCAAGCTGCAGATATCACCCTTTTCAATATTTGAACAAACCGTGATATTGTATTGTGGTTACAATAGCAACCATTATGTACGGACATCAACTAATATGATTAATCTTGTATTTGAACTTGCTAGTGATTTCAGTTTTTGACTCTTTCAAATTCTTCTTTATTACGAGCAGAAATAATCAGCTTGGCTTCTAAACCAGCTAATTGGGTTGCAAGTACTGCTCCTGGATTTATCAAAAAAAAGGAAAAATAGAGAGAGATTCAGAGAGATATCAGTTGGTAACTTGGTATACTCATCCATAGACTTGTTGCTGAGATAACACCCAAAAAAAAATTGTGAAGAAATTTAACAATGGAACAAAAATTTGCTTAACTTAACAGACCAATGCAAATTGTACCAATATATTTGTGTATTTACAAACATCATCCAACCATCTCTAAATTATAATGTGTGCCTAATATTTTTTATTATGTAAAGGGATTTCTGTGCTCTCAAAGCCTAGGTGCAGTCAATCCAAACTTTGACCAAACAACCCCTAAAACTCTTCATAATTCGTCAGTTTGCCCAAATTAATGTATTACTTATGTAGTAGGTATTTTTGTTCAATTGCAATTTAATCAATAATTTGTTAGAGGTGGTAGCAGAACTAGGAGTGTATCATATATTCCAGTTTAAGTCTATTAATGATTTTCACGGCTATCTGCAAAAGATATCGGTTGCTTGTTGAAAAAGTAGGGAAGTTAGGGTGTTATTTGCACAAAAAAACATTCATTGGATACCATTGCAATGAGAACAAAATCCAAACTTCTCAAATTTACACTCATTCCACGGAAAGGCGAGCCCAGAAGATCAGAATGAGCCTACTGTTCTAGTTCAATCAACAATTTTTTTACATTTGATTAAAAACTGATTCAATCAATATAATTAATTAATTACTAGACTATGATGGCATGTGTAGCAACAAAAAAGAAGTCTACTTGGCCTGAACAAAATACCATCAGTGAAGCAATTTCTCAAAATGAAAGGAGAACTGGAGAAGAATGTCAATGCCATTTAGTCTATTACAGAAAAGGACCTCGCATCAAAATGAAAGAAATAAAATAAAAATAAAAGCTTAAGCACCATACCTCAAAAGGAAGTAGAACTGTAGAAGCAATCTTTAGTTTCTTTGATGGAGATGAAGGACAAAGAAAGACTCACGGAGATCAGCGAGATGGAGACGAGGAGCAGATTGGCGATTCACGAATCACCAGGGTTAGGGTTTGCGATTGTGAATCGCGTCGATTCGTTTTTTTTGTTTGGCGCACCCGTTAATAGACTGGCGGACCAGTTAACTTCAGGCAGATCTGTTAACTCCAGCAGATAGCTCCGCAGCGCGAATTTTGAGCCGAATTTTTCCAGCCAGGGTTTATTCTGAGTCCAAAGTCAGGTCTAATTTGAGTTCAGGGTTAGGCACACTAAACAAATACTATAGAACTTCTGAAGAATGTCATAATCCAGGGTCAGGCACTTGCCTGACCCTGGGACACAGTAGATCCGCCCTTGAACGTAACGATTCCCTTGCATTTTTGTTGTGTTTAACTCAACGAAAATGTTTGAATTTGTGTGTTACGTTGCGTTTAATAAACACAACGAAAATCTCTTGTGTTTAATGTTGCGTCATGAAGAAACAAAATGCAAAACTGTTATAATGCAATGTGCTGACATTCCTACAAGAATCACATTTTTTTCTTTTTGGTTCCAAATTACAATTTAAAAAAAAACGAGAGTCAAGAGCTCAAATTTTATATATATATATATATATATATATATATAGAGCATGGCTAAAATAATATGCATAGGACACCCCATTTCGTACTATGCATATATATATAGGTCAATAAATTGAGATTTAAGTTGCTCAATAAATTCTTCATATGAAAATATTGTAGGAAATCAAATTTCGTGATTTTTAGAGCTTTATTGCTATTTTTTAAATATTTTTTAAAAACAGTCCAGATTTAATACTACAAAAGTGTCATTTCTGGACTGTTTTTAAAAAATATTTAAAAAATAACAAGAAAGCTCTAAAAATTACAAAATTTTATATCCTACAAGATTTTGATATGAAGAATTTATTGAGCAACTTAAATATCAATTTAATGATCAAATTAAATATAAATGAATGCATAGTACGAAATGGGGTGTACTATGCATATTATTTTAGCCATGCTCATATATATATATATATATATATATCACTCAACGCAACGTGATTAAGGATGTCAAAAGTTGAAAATATTCACGCAAATACTCATTTGCATTAACTGTTGCATTTTATTAACTAAAAAAACTTTCATTTGCATTAAACATTTCGTTTAAAAAATGTAAGGGAAATTTTTTGTATTCGTGTTGCGTTGAACTAAAATGTTCAAAACACATTAAACATTTTTTTTTGCGTCAAACTGGATAATCAGTTCAAATTATTTGACTCTTTGATTGCACAAATACACAAATAATTGCATGCAATTGTAAGCAATTATATCAAGTGTTAGTATGGCAAGCAATTGTCAGTAATTCTATCAAGTGTCACTTGTCGGCGCTCTTTTTCGCTCTTCATTTCCTAAGAAGGAAAAGACGGTTGGTTTGGATAACTAGCCTTCTCGAGAGAGAGATGAGTCATTTGAGAAAAATAGGATAGGTCGCCCAAAACGTGCGTAATTTTGGTGATTTGGGTGTACGCAGTCATTCATAGTCTTATTTATTTTAACTAATGAGGTTCTGGAGTTCTAAGTCCTGGTTAGCCACAGGCCCCTGTCATTATTTACATGAGGCATTATTTCAATCCTTAATACCTATGATTCTCAAATAATGGAGACATGTCAAATGACACAAAATGATGTTTTTAATTGACTTTTGTTGATTTGAAAGCGTCAGTTAATTCTTTATGATAGCCTTTTGAAATTTTACTAACTGAAATTTTGGGTTATTTCTCTCTAATGTTTATTATTTATTTGTTCATTTGTATTTATTTCAACATGTATTTCTTTTAAAGGACCTTTATGTCTTTATTTTGTATTTGATTCATGAGAATGTGTTTTGCCTCACAAGTGTGTTCCATTTCTTAAGAATGTGCTGTTATTTTATTAACATATATTTTTTCTTTTATGTAGATGTGTTTTGTTTCATGAAAGAAGGGGAAGCTTATAAGAATATCACATATTTTTATATTCTTATGATTCTATTTGACTTTGAATCTAAATTTAAAATATTTGAAAGTCATGCAATTTCATATTTATTTTAGGAAAAGGCATGTATATGCATATTTTTGTTAAAAATAGTCTTTATGTATAAAAAAAAAACCTTTAAAATGCATATAAGACTTTTCATTTTCAAAAGAATGCACATGAAAAGGAGATTTTTAAATTTGTATTTGACTTTTGAATTTATTTGATTTTATTTACACTTTTGATGTTTTTATTTGCACTTTTAATGTTTTAAAAGAATAATTTTCTTTTATATGCATGAAAGTTTTGAGTTTATATTTGATTTACAAAACTTATAAGATTTTTATTTACACTTTAATATTTTGAATAGAAAACTTTATTTGAAACATTTTGTCATTTTTATGCATGAAAGGGACTTTTTAGTACTTTATTTATTATACTAAAAGAAATGTGGATTTTTGCACTTTTATTTGTTATTTTTATGATAAATGTGCTTTTAATTTATATGCACTTTTAAGATTTTATTTGCACTTTTATTTGAATAGAAGGAACTCTTTTGTACTTTATTTATTTATTATTTTTATGAAAAGAGTTTTATTTTCAAAAGGGAATTTTATTTATTTAGATGAAATATATTTTATGCATGGGAGAGTTCTTGGAAAATGCCATTTTATTTATTCATATTTGTTTTACAAAACTTTTAAATTTTTTATGCATATGAATACTTGATGCATAAAGGGTATTTTGTTTATAGAAATTTACTTGAGATATTTAATGCGTGAGTTTTTATTTTAAGATATATATTTTCATATTTAATTTTTGGTCATTTAATATTTATTTTGAAAAATTATGCCCAAAATGAGAAAAAAACTTTTATATTTGACTTTGTGAATTTTGGGATGCAAATACATATTTTTATATATTTCATGTCATATTTTTCTATTTTGCTATATTGTTATTTCATGTCGTCTTTGAACTCTTAAGGATGTCATTTATGGACTCTTAAATGTCTTGTCATTTTATGTCATTTATGGAGTTTTAAGCATTTTTATTTATTTACTCTTTATTTAATGAGGAAATGTGGACCTTTGAGAAGACTTGTAACTCTTGATGTATTTTTTAATTTTATTTGTATTTTGAAGAATTTCTACACATGTATTTGCATTTAAGAAGTGTTTTTATTTGAAAATGCTCTTATATGTATAAGAGTGATTTTATTCTCTAGTGGGATACCGCATCGCAACCTTGCCTGTTAATGAAAAAAAAGATTTTTTATATAAAAAAAATCTATTTCATTTGCATGATGGGTTTATATTCATCTTTTGGAGTACTCAAATTTTGTCAAAAAAATTGAACTTTTAATCTGAACTTTTTCCTTCGAAATGAAGAAGTATGAAAGCTTTCGAGAAATTAGAGGTGTATGAGGATCATATATTGCCATTCCTATGTGGATATCTATATATACATATTTTTTATTTAGATAATATATATATGGCAAAAATTTGGGTACTTCAAAAGATGAATACACTGGATACTCTAGTCCATCTGGATCGTTAAATTCATCAAGACTAGTGAAAAATGATTCCTTGAAAAATGCATCAAAAGTTAACATGAATCACTTTTCACCAACCTCGATCAATTGAACGGTCCAGATGAACTAGAGCATCCAGTTTATCTATCTTTTGGAGTACCCAAATTTTTTGTCTATATTTCTTTTGTATATAGACGCAGGTACGGTTTTTAATTTGGAATCAGATATGGATACATACTAGGTATAGGCTCGCGCTTCGCGCGAAGGAAAAACTTTTCACGACAGCAAATAAAAAATGAATAGTGATTTCACGACAGCAAAAAAATAATAAATTTGAACAATGAATTGATCATTGTGGATTCTACGATAGTAGGGATACAAGAGCTTTATATTAGTTACATTTGGATAAATATCCCGCTCCAAAATTTTGAAATTTGGATATCCATTTTATTAGATATATATGAATTTGATTTGGGCTTTGAAATAGACTACGAAGTTTTACAACAAATGCTATTAGTTTTAGATCCAATTTGAACTTATACTCATCTTTTAATGAATTTGTAATTTCTCTATATAATTTGACTAATAATATAATGATAATTAGTGATTAATTTTTAAAACCATATTCAACTAAAAATAACTAATAAGTTTCTTAGAAAAATATTTAGTTATCTCTCAATTAATACATGATATTTAATTTTAATATTTGCATTATATTTGTATTAGTATTCATATTTGCTTGACATTTTATATACATTCGTTTAATATCCATTTTTTATTTATATTCATTTTTATTTTTATTTGAATCTGTATCCGAAATTAGTAAATAAAATAGATACAATCGAAATACTATTCATAGATATTTGTGTCAGAATGTGTGATGTGGTTTTCACTAAAAAACGCAAGACTAAGGTCAAGTAGTTGTGCGGAAGCGATTTCAATTCAATTTAAACCTTTTAGACCTTAATCACCTAGCCAATCAATTTAGCAAGCAATTCTAAGAGCAAATCACAAAAATAGAGATCAAAGAGCTAAAAGAGAGAGTGAGAGTGAAGAAAGAGCAATCAAGCACAAGTGACACGCTATATAACGTGGTTCGGCCTATCAAAAGAAACTTAGGCCTACGTTCACGGGTCTCTCGAAATAAAACGTCTTTCGGGTCGTTTCACTATAATCAAGTATCTTTTACAAAGAGGCGAAGATGATCTTTGACTTCTTCCAACACAAGAAAGCCAATCTTCTTCTCCTAACTCGATGCACGAGACAACACCATAATACACCGTTATAAGATCCAATTGACTACACAACTAAGGACATGGATGCACCACTTGACAACACAAATGTAATGCACCAAAGGCTAATCAAATAGCAAAAGAATGTTCTCGAATAGACAAGTAGAGAGTTGTAGCTATCCTAAGTGCTCTTAGGTTTAGGTAGCTTGAGGAGACTTGAAAGAGACTCTCTTTAGTGCTCAATTGCATATGGGAAGCTTGTCTGAATGTTTGGATGACCTTCTGGTTCATATCTACAATCTTTATATTGGCTGAGCACTTCTTGAGATCTTGAATTTGCAAAAAAACTCTTGGCGTTACAGAATCCTCCATAATAGATTGGAAGGCGTTATAACTATTGGCTCAAACAATGTCTTGTATTTGTTGATTTGCAAAATGATCTTGAATTTTACAAAGATTTGTCTTTTGAGAAATTTTGTAGGAAATCTTCAAGAGAAGTTTTGATGCTTCAAACGATCTCTGATGGGCCTAAAAGTGATCCAATACGGGCGAGCCCGATATCGACTGTAGATTTCGTCGTGATCTTTCCAACACCACAAAGAATGCTAAAATCAGAGTTACGAGTCGAAAGTTATGGTCGTTTGAAGATCAAGACAATCAAGCATGAAGATCTCAAGATTAGAAGATCAAGATCAAAATGAAGACATGATTAGGTTATTTAGATTCTAGTTTATTCAAATTTGAGAGTAAAAAGAGCAAGGATATCCAAACCAGACAGTACATAGCATTATAACGCTATCTTAGCGTTATAACGCTACCTGACAAAAACAGTGAAACCAGGCCAAACCAAACATCGATACACGATAGCTGAAATGTTCAAAATGAATTTTTAAATAGAAATTGAATCAATAAAATTTCAAAACATCAAGAATATGTCTTAAATATAACTTAAGTTTAGGAATATAAACTTTATTTGATCAAAAACATCATTTAGATTAGTAGCAAAATAATTTACACCTTTTCTAGAGAATTTGGCATTATAACGCCAGAGTGACCAAAAGTCAAAATTTGACTAAGTCTTGGAATTTTTCTATGTAGATTTGGGATAACGTTATAATGTTATTTTTAGCGTTATAATGCTAGACAAAATCCCAACGATCAAATTTGTGGTCCAGACATAAGATAGTGTTATAACGCCATGTTTTGTCCATAGCTTAGCATTATAACGCTATGTAAAAGTTGTACTATCAAAATCCAATTGTCATATTATTTGTCCTAACCCAAGATAGCGTTATAACGCTATGGTTAACACATGAAATAGCATTATAACGCTATTTGGCGCATGAATGCTTTTAGTCAGGGTTGAGCCTTATATAAACCATTCTCCCTCAACAATTGATTCTGTTGTTCTGTTATATTCATTCAATACCATTACCAGCAACTTTGAGCATTTTACCTATAGCCAAATCCTTGCTCTTAATCCCAAATTTAATTAGCTAAATCTAATCTAGGGACTTTAGAGTGTTAGTTTGTTTGAGTGATTATCTTTGATTCTCTTTCAATTAGAAATTGTCAATTCTTGTGTGTGTTGCCTTGAGCTCCACCGGAGTGTGTAAGTGAGTTCAAGGAAGTTGGCTAGATTCTCCACCGGTGTGTGTAAGCGAGATAGAGTTCGACGTCGGGTTAAGGTTGGCTGCTCCACCGGTGTGTGTAAGAGAGCCCCAATTCCGAAGTTGTACGCTAAGCAAGCAGATTATTGTTTAGTGGAGTGGACCGGACTTGTTATCGCAAGAAGCGAGGGCGTCGGGGACCCGGAGACGTAGGCGAGGCATTCGTGCAAGTCGAACTCCGTCAACACGCGATTGAGCATTTCTTTCCTTTATCTCTATTTTTATTTACCCAATTCAATTAGTTTAATTGCTTGATTTGTTTGTGAATTGAATTGCTTGATTAGGAAATTAATTAGAATGCCTTGTTGAATTGCTCAATTGAATTGCTTGCCATAACTTGTGAAATTTACAATTAGGTCCTATTTGGTTGAACCGATTAAAATTAGTTAAGCACCTAGGCCCCTAGGTTCTACAATAATGCCTTGGGCTTGTTCTCACTTTGCCCTTCTGTAGCTGACATGTGGGTCAGAAATTTGCTAACTCGTTATAACGCATGACTGAGGCGTTATAACAGATGCTAATCCGTTGTGACGCCTTGCTGGAGTGTTACAGTAATGCTTGTCTCGGAAAAATCCAGCATCTGCACCTTCTCTCTCCCTGAGGTGTTATGACCCCTTGGAAACTTGTTATAACGCCTCTCTGACTCGTTATAACGAGTTGGCTAGCATTATGGTAACGCTATGCTCTGTCTTGTGTCTTGAAGCCTTTCCTTGATGCTTAGACCATGTCTTGACTTGTTCAGGATATGTTTGAGCATGTTTGACATTGGGTTGTACCTATTTTAACCTGGATCTTCACCCAAACTTAATGTGCAAGGTTAGTACTTTATGCGTTTTGCAAATTATCAAACAAGAGATGAGTTGATGAGTTTAATCCAACAAATTTCTCCTTTTGGCAATTTACAAAACCAATTGAGATGTGCATATCAAATGATGCACATCTTTCATTTCTCTCCCTTTTTGCAAATTAAGGCAAAAGGCTCAAACAAATTTACTCCCCCTGAATTTTAGCACATTTACAATTATACAAGTTAAGAAAATTACTCTCCCTTAATGAAATAATATTTGCAAATATAGCAAAAGTCATATGATTTACCAATTAATCATAGGGGAACATAAGGCATAATATAAAAGAGTAATGAGAGCAATAATCATAATAAAACACATAATCAAACCTTGAATTTTGCATTTCTTATATCAAAAATATTGATTAAAAATAAGAGCCATGATAACATCGATGATAATGCATACAAGATAAAAGAGAAGACATGAAATAGTGATGCTATGAGCTAGCTAACCCTAAAACATGTTTTTATTGAAGCATAGCTATAAATTTTTATCTAAATCCTAGTCCTAGTCTTCTTTCCCATTTTCTTCTTCAGTTTTGTTCTTCTTGGATGGTTGAGAAATCCAAGGAGTAGGAATCGTGGGATTAGCATCATCATTGTCATCAAGCATTGCTACCATGGACATGTGATGACCGTTATAGGAACTCGTTATAACGAGTCCTCAATCCATTATAATGGTTGCCCACCCATTATAACGGGTGACTATAACGCTTGAGATATTTAACACTGCAACAACTAGTTTTAAATTCTTTAACGGCTACCTTTTGGATTTCTAACTCGTTATAACGGGTTCCCTGCCATTATAACGAGTTACCAAATCATTGTAACGCCTCCCATAACACTTTGAATAATTTTTTGCTATTTATCAAGTTTTAATTTGCTGCTATGCTCCAAATTTGTTCTTTAGCATTCATAGGGCTCAATTCAATTGTCAAATGATGTTCTAGCTCACACAAATGTTCAGATAAGACTGTGACTTGAATATAAAGCTCAATTAAAGTTCACAAAACATATAATTCAATCAATATTATACATTGAAATATATGTTTTGCTACATGACTCTCCCTTCAAACTAATATACAAAATGATAAGCAAATAAGGAAAGTCTAGTGACCCTCTAGACAATGGATTTGGTACCACTTGTGCTAGAAAGTGCAAGCAGTTCCACAAATTACCTTTTCTAAATCGACAAAAGCGTTAATGATGTCCACATCTCAAACAAAATGAGCAAAGTGGTGCTTTAGAGTTAAGGTTGGTATAATCATTGATATTGTTATTAATTGGTCTCCAATAATTTATTACCAACCTATATTTATCATGAAAGTTCTTAATATTATTTGGATGAGATATTGGTTGATTGTTCATGTAAAATTTTCTCTTTTGAAAATTGCTACTAAAATTCTTGTAATTGTGTATAGCATTTCTAGGGTTAGGTCTTGGTTGAAAAGCATTTACAAATCTTTTTCTTTCAAAATTATTCCCAAATTTCTTATGTACCTCTTGAAATCTACCATACTTATTCTTAACATAGAGTTTTGGTGGTTGAGCTCTATGTTGGTTGGTAGTCTTATAATTGTTTCTAACTCTAGATTTGTGTACCACCATACTAGAATTAGACTTGGTAAACTTGGTCTTTTTGTTGTATCTCATGTCATACTTATAGGCATGGTTCTTAGCTCGAGTAGGTTTGTTTTTCAACTTAGTTTGCATTTTAATTTTAGGGGGTTGCTATTTCACAAAACCAAGACCGGTCTTATCATGTGGACCTTGACCAATATACATTTTATCATAGTTAATTTTGGTGTTATTGTTTGAAGACTTGACAAACTTAACAAATTTAGAAGTCCAATGATGTACTTCCTTCAATTTTTTTTTTCAAAATTGACTTTGATATCAATGTCATTTATCCTAATTTGTAGCAATTCAAGTTGATTTTAGATCATTGATCATAGCATCCTTAATTTCTAAAGACTTTTTAGACTCAACAAGCAATTTTTTAAGTTTGGTTACATTGAAAAGATTCTTGTCTTTCATCCAAGTCACAAGACTCATCATCACTAATGTCATCATGAAATTTAGAAAGATCAAAAACTACCGTACTAGCTCGGCTAGGTGCCTCCAATTCTTGAGTGCTTGTAGTCTTTGGTTGAGTTGTTGTCTTTTGCGCTTGATCACTCGCTTTAGCAAGACTCAAATGTTTCTCGATTTGCTTATCACCATCATTCTTTGCAAGTGATGAAGGTAGCTCTTTGTTGTTGAGGATCACTCTTGGAAATTCACCTCTCATTAGAGCTTCTTCTTGTTCTTTTGCATAATCGTCCTTAGCTTGAGCCATTTTCTTCAACATTTGAATCTTCTCTGGATCTGTTATCCCTTGTTCCTTTATGATGTCAAGCGCTATTTCCAAGCATGTTCTTGGTTTCTTCCCGATGAGAGCTAGCTTGTTGTATATATCTCCTCTTCCGAGATTTACTTCTTCTTCCTCCTCATCTTCATTTTCTTCGGATTCGGTTCTCCAAGTTGCTTGCATAGCTTTCTTGCTAGTTTTCCTAAATCGCCCTTATTGTGGTCTTCTTCTTTGAGGAAAGATCACATAGCAATTTTGAATGCTATGACCTTCCTTATTACAAGATAGGCATACGACCTTTTTGCCTTGAGTTAGTCTCTCTTCATTCACATTTCTTTCGAATTCTATTCCTCATTTCACTATTTTGGTAAGGAGGTCCTTGTCTTTTGAGAGAACTTGGTGAAGATTTTGGTATATGACTTCGCTTGACTCGAATTATAAGGTGGATTAAACGAAGATTGAGCAAGTAATGCCAATGTCTTGGTTGAGGTTGAGGTTGTGCTCTTGACTTCTTTGTGATTCTCCTCGTGTGAACAAAGTTGAGCATACATCTTTTCAGGTTGATAGGTAAGTCCTTTAGCTTGTAGGGCTTCAATAGAGCTCACTACGCCATCCTTACCGGGCTTTTTGGACACCATCCTCAAGAGTTTACCTACAAAGTCTTTATCACAAATGTTAGATCCTACTTCAACAAATTCATTTCTCAAATATACGAGTATATGGTAGAGACTTTCAAATGACTCGTTATCTTCAAACTTCATATTTTTTAACTTTGTGGCTAATCCGACCTTTCGAGTCTTTTTCATATGTTCATTCCCTTCATACCTAAGGACTAGTGCATTTCATATTTTCTTAGCATTTGAGGAATGTGTGAAAGATAAGGCAATTATCTCATGTATTGAACTTAAGATGGCATTCATAGCATTGTCATTAGTGTACTTAAATTATTTTGATTCTTTGGTAAGGGTAATGCCATCTAACTCATACTTTGGTAAGTAATCATCTCCAACTACTTTCTAAAGTTCAAGCAAGGTTAGTGTTGAGAAATTATAGTATTAGCCTCAGAAAATCATCATAGGCATACTAAGGCAACAAACAAATATGACAATATAAGATATAATCATGGTAATAGATTATGCCATTGTAAAATAGGAAAGCCCAACGACTAATAGGAGAAGACAACGGCTAATTTAGCATTAGGCTATAAATACCTCTGTATACTACTGTGTAAATTAACTATTGATCAATACAATTATTCAATTATTTCTCTAGTTTTCTTTAAATTTAAATATGGTATCAGAGCAGGATAAGTCCTAACTCCAAAAAGAGGGTGAAGCTAGATGCAGACAAGAATCTGCAAGCCAACAAAAACTATGAGGCTCTCAGTCTTAGAGCACCTGCATCTACAAGCCAACAAGATGACGAGATACTAGGTGCCTCTTTTTTATACATCATCAAGCCATTCAAAACCAGCAGAAACCTTTGAAGTATCTGTTCTATCAGCAACATCAAAAACTAGCAAAAACCATTTTAAAATATTTGTTCTTATCAGCAACATCAGAAACCAGTAACAATGGCTCAATCCGACAACACCAAGATCACAAACATCACTCTTAACGGCAACAAGAATTACATCCCCTGGTCCCGATCTGTCACCATTGGTCTCGGTGGCAAAGGAAAATTAAACTATGTCACTGGGACCAAGAAAAAACCGATACCAGCAAAGCCTACCAAACCAACACCAGAAAAACAAGCAAAAATAAAGGAACGGGAGACCACTGATCAAATGATCATGTCGTGGCTCCTTAACACGATGGAACCACAGATCTCCAATGTACTGATGTACTCAAACAATTCTCACGAAATTTGGGAAAAGGCCAAACGAAGGTATGGCCAGCAGAAAAACTTTGCCCATATTTTCTCTCTCAAATAAGAACTTGCCCAAATCAAACAAACCACACAAAGCAACAACGAATTAGTCACTGAGATCATGTCAAAATGGGAAGAACTTAATGTCTACCTCCCACCAACAACAGATCGAATCGAAAACAAAAAAAAAGCCGAATTAGACCTGATATTCACTTACCTAGGGGCCCTTGAACCAAGCTATGAATCGATAAGATCTCAAATCCTGGCATATGCCGATATGCCAAGCTTTGATGATGTCATATCATGAATCAAGCAAGAACAATCAAGAAGGACACTCATGAACCCATAGTTGACAGTCGAGGCAAACAACAAAGCGTTCAAAGCACAACATCCAAACCCTAACCCCAGAGACTCGGTCAAAGGGGTGAAGGGGAGCACTACTGCCGATTGGTGCAGCCATTGCAATAGAGCAGGGCACATCCGAGAAAGCTGCTGGGTACTCCACCCCCAGCTTCGACCTAATCGCAAGGGAGAAAATGGGAGTTGGAGCGGCGGAAAGAACAGAGGGAAATTTGGCGAATTAACCAAGGGGTCGGGAGACGAAACAACACAAGGAGAAAAGGAAAGATTTGGTGGGTATACCAAGGGGTTTGCATCCGACTCGAGTGAAATAAACAAAAAGGCAGACCACTCTGGATCGTTTGTGGCAACTTCTGAACAATTGAATCAATTGCTGAGCCAACTGAACAGTTTGTTCCAACAACAAACCTCAGGTTATGTATTATATAATTCAAATCTTATTTATTCCGATCAACATATACATCCTAAAATAGCAAATCCATGTCATAATACTAGTAATTGGATAGTTTATTCTGGAGTAACCGATCACATGACAAATAATCAAAATAAGTTACAAAATATTATAGCAATAAAAAACCAGATCATGTAACCGTTGCAAATGATGATAAAGTATAAATTGGTGGTATTGGTACTGCAAAGCTTTTTTTCAAAAGATGTAAAGAATATTTTATATCTACCTGATTTTAATTCAAATCTACTATCTATTAGTAAAATAACACAAGATTTAAATTGCTATGTAATCTTATAACCAAATAAAGTCATATTTCAGGACCGAGAATCCGGGAAGAAGATTGGTGAGGATTTTTTACAAAACAGCCTTTATTATCTTGATGAAAACACCAATATATGTCTTATGTCACTAGAATCTATAGAGCGTGACAAGTTGTTACACTGGAGATTTGGACATCCGTCAGATAAAGTTTTAAATAAATTATTTTGTTATGGTTTAAACTCAAGTAATTGTGATGTTTGTAAGCTTGCAAAACAAACTAGGTTACCATTTACTTTATCTACTAGCATATCAGAAAAATGTTTTGATTTGATTCATTCAGATGTTTGGGGACCCGCTCCTATTAACTCTTATAATAATTTTAGATATTTTGTCACATTTATTGATGATTTTTCTCGTACACTTGGATCAATATTTTGAAGGGAAAAAATGAAGTATTTTCATTCTTTCTAGAGTTTTACAATTTTATTGAAAATCAATATAACGCAAGGATAAAAATATTTAGATCAGACAATGGAACATAATATGTGAGCAAAAATTTTGTAGAATTTTTCAAGTCAAAAGGGATTTTACATCAAACTACGTGCATCAATACTCCCGAACAAAACGGAGTGTCAGAATGAAAAAATCGTCATCTTCTCGAAGTCACTAGATCACTATTGTTTCAAAACAATGTTCCAAAAACCTACTGGTCTGATGTAGTGCTAACATCAGCCTACATCATAAATAGATTACCAAGCCCTAGATTAAAAGATATGAGCCCCCAAGAAATCCTTATGGGAAGAAAAGTTGATCTTGAGCACATTCGAGTTTTTGGGTGTACATCCTTTGTGTGCACCAAAAGACATGACAATTTAGAAAAAAACTCAGTCAAAACCATATTTTTAGGATACTCGTCTGAAAAAAGGGATACAAGTGTTATGATCCAAAAAAACCATAAACTTTATTTTTCAAGAGATGTATCATTTTTTGAAAACGAGCCCTATTATCACACAAATGAACAAGAAACAACAACACCAAGTCAACCAATTATGCGTTCAAACTATTTTATATTTCTTGAAGAAAGAAATCAAGAACAGATTGAGGTTGAAGGACAAACTCAGGGAACAAATATAATCGCTTCAGGAGGAGAAAATGAGGATCAAACTCATGAAGAAGCTATCCACCCAAGTGAACAACCAACACAAACTCAAAAAGAAAACCAAACTCAAGAAGAAACTATCGTAAGAAGATCCACACGAAAAATTCAGTCGCCTATCAAATTAAGGGATTATGTATCCCATCAGGTGATGTATCCAATTCAAGATTACATTTCGTATGATAAGGTTTCTTCAGAATATAGAGCTTACTTGGGTAAGATAACTAATCAAATTGAACCAACTAGTTTTGAGCAAGCTAGTTTAGACTCAAAATGGTGTAAAGCTATGAGAGAAGAACTTCAAGCCTTAGAAAAAAAGGCACATGGGAACTTGTACAGTTACCAAAAGGAAAAAACCAGTAGGGTTCAAATGGGTTTATAAAATTAAATACAATAGTGACGGTACGATTGAAATGTATAAAGCTAGATTAGTAGCCAAAGGATATACTTAAACATATGACATTGATTATCAAGAAAGCTTTGCACCAGTAGCTAAAATAAGCATAGTTAGGATTCTATTATCAGTAGCCACCAACCTAGGATGGAACCTATTTCAAATGGATGTAAAAAATGCATTTCTTCAAGGAACACTAGAAGAAGAAGTCTACATGACTCTCCCTCCAGGCCACAAAGATATATCAAATTCATCACGAGTATGTAAACTCAGGAAAGTAATATATGGACTAAAACAATCTCCAAGAGCATGGTATGCCAAACTAAGCTTTTTCCTTCAAAAAATTAATTTTGTTAAGAGTTCAGCCGACCATTCTATGTTCGTTAAACATACGCAAAATTTCACCACTATCATACTGGTTTATGTGGACGACATCATCATTACTGGTAACAACAACAAAGAAATTCAAAGAATCAAACAATCATTAAAAGATGAATTTGACATTAAGGATCTTGGCTAACTATCATATTTTCTTGGAATAGAAATAGCCCACTCAAGTAAAGGATTATTTCTATCTCAACGGAAATATGTCCTTGACTTGTTAAAAGAGACTGGTAAGATAGGAGCAAAACCAGCCAGCACCCCAATGGATTCCAACAGCAAACTTGAACCACTAGATGGAGAACCACTACCAAACATTGGACAATATCAAAGACTAGTAGGAAAACTAATCTATCTTACAGTTACTAGACCCGATATTGCATTTGCAGTTAGTATGGTAAGTCAGTTTATGCATGCTCCTCGTACCAGCCACAAGAGTGCCATTGATAGAATATTGAGGTATCTCAAGGGCACTCCAGGTCAAGGAATATGGATGAAGAAAAACCATAATAACAATGTGGTTGGTTATTCTGATGCAGATTGGACAGGAAGCTGCGACAGAAAATCAACCACAAGATTTTTTACATTTGTAGGTGGCAACTTAGAGACTTGGAAGAGCAAGAATAGCAAGATCAAGCGCAAAATATAGAGCTATGGCATCTACAGCAAGTGAACTTACCTGGATCAAACAACTACTTCACGATATGAAAGTGGAATGCACAAAGCCTATGCAAATGTACTATGATAATCAAGCAGCACAACACATTGCATCAAATTCGGTCTTTCATGAAAGAAAAAAACACATAGAGGTTGATTGTCATTTTATTCGAGATAAAGTACAATCTGGAGATTTTGAGACTCCATTCGTCAGAAGCCAAGAACAACTAGCAGATATCTTAACCAAGGCCCTCGAAAAGTCAACGTTCAATAATATACTTAGCAAGTTGGGCTCAATCAATTTGTTCGAGTCCAACTTGAGGGGAGTGTTGAGAAATTGTAGTATTAGCCTCAGAAAATCATCATAGACATACTAAGGTAACAAACAAATATGGCAATATAGGATATAATCATGGCAATGGATTCTGCCATTGTAAAATAGGAAAGCACAACGGCTAATAGGAGAAATTAGCCAACGGCTAATTTAGCATTAGACTATAAATACCTCTGTATACTACTGTGTAAATTAACTATTGATCAATACAATTATTCAATCCATTATTTCTCTACTTCTCTTTAAATTTCAATAGTTAGATAGTTCACCATACATCTTTTTCAATAAAAAAAATTCTTGCAACTAACTTCAAAGACCGGAAATCACAAATTTAGGCACTATTTTTGCTCTTATTTAGGCACTATTGTTCTCATTTGACTATTGTTGCCACAAGTTGCTCGATGAAATCCTAAGCTACTCCGCATGTTTATCCCGACTCCGCTTCTCTTCCAGGCCGAAGACTGGCGCTTGGAATTCCGATTGATATGGATCTTGCAAATGAGGTAAATTCCGATTGATCCCTTTCAAATATTCTTGTGCATTAGTACAAATTTGTCATCTTAAGATATTTCATGAAAATATGGATAATTTTGTTATTTTTCGATTGGGCCATATCTCAAAATCAAGAAATAACAAGAATTTGATGCTTAGCTAGGTATGAACATGTGGGTTCTGATACCAATTGTTAGAATGAGTGATGTGGTTTTTACTAAAAAGCGCAAGACTAAGGTCAAGTAGTTGTGCGGAAGCAATTTCAATTCAATTTAAATCTTTTAGACGTTAATCACCTAGTCAATCAATTTAACAAGCAATTCTAAGGGCAAATTACAAAAATAGAGATCAAAGAGCTAAAATAGAGAGTGAGGGTGAAGAGAGAGCAATAGGGCACAAGTGACACGCTATGTAACGTGGTTCGACCTATCAAAAGAAACTTAGGCCTACGTCCACGGGTCTCTCGAAATAAAACGTCTTTCAGGCCGTTTCACTATAATCAAGTATCTTTTACAAAGGGGCGAAGACGATCTTTGACTTCTTCCAACACAAGAAAACCAATCTTCTTCTCCTAACTCAATGCACGGGACAACACCACAATACACCGCTATAAGGTCCAATTGACTACATAATTAAGGACATGAATGCACCACTTGACAACACAAATGTGGTGCACCAAAGGCTAATCAAATAGCAAAAATGTTCTCGAATAGACAAGTAGAGAGTTGTAGCCATCCTAAGTGCTCTCAGGTTTAGAACACAATATTGTTTGATCAAAAAAGAAAAAAACACATTCCTTTTAGGACCAAAAAAAGGAATATCGTATTCGTTTAGAAGAAAAACAGAGATTACGTTTTCATTATGGTTTGACAGAACGACCAGCTTGAGGAGGCTTGATGGAGGCTCTCTTTAGTGCTCAATTGCAGATGGGAAGCTTGTCTGAATGTTTGGATGACCTTTTGGTTCGTATCTGCAATCTTTATATAGGTTGAGCACTTCTTGGAATCTTGAATCTGCGAAAAAAGCTCCTGGCGTTACAGAATCCTCCATAACAGATTGGAAGGCGTTATAATGCCTTGGGCTTGTTCCCTCTTTGCCCTTCTTCAGCTGACATGTGGGCCAAAAATCTGCTAACTCGTTATAACACATGACTGAGGCATTATAACGGTTGCCAATCCGTTGTGACGCCTTGCTGGAGCGTTACAGTAATGCTTGTCTTGGGAAAATCCAGCATATGCACCTTCTCTCTCCTCCTGGGGCGTTATGACGCCTTGGGAACTCGTGATAACGCTTCTCAGACTCGTTATAACGAATTGGCTAGCGTTATGGTAACGTTGTGCTCTGTCTTGTGCCTTGAAGCCTTTCCTTGATGCTTAGACCATGTCTTGACTTGTCCAAGGCATGTTTGAGAATGTTTGATATTGGGTTGTATTTGTTTTAACCTGCATCTTCATCAAAACTTAATGTGCAAGGTTAGTACTTTATGTGTTTTGCAAATTGCCAAACAAGAGATGAGTTGATGAGTTTAATCCAACAATTTGATCTCTTAAACATTCTAAATATATCATATTTCAAATTTTAATAAATTAAACTACAATTTAAGAGCTAGGCTATGGTACTTCAGAAAGCACCACTCGTCCGTACTTTGTCTTTGTATATTAATTTTCGAAATCCAGAAGATCAACCCAAATTGTCGATCTCTATATTAAATTTTTTAAGACCAAAATTTTTCATTTTTTTTAATTTTCTATTATTTTTTTGGAAATGTGGAAAATCACTCATATAAGATGATGTATAACTCGTTAGATTAATTAATTTTCGTCCCTTACAAAAATCGCAAAAATATTTATAAAAAATATAAAATCTGATCTTCAAGAAAAAGTTAATATAAATATCAAATTTAACAATTTGAATTGATCGTTTGAATTTCAAAATTTAAAATATAAAGATAAAATGTGTGACGATTTGTGAAGAAAATGGAAGACAATGTTGGAGGCACCGTATACTAATTTTAAACATACATACATTCATTTTTCGATGGATCTCACTGAAAACATTTTTTGTTTATTTGCGGCAGGCCAGCAAATACAAATATTATTTGTTTTCCTATATTTAAAGAAAAATGTTCCGTAGATACCAATATTGATACTGACTATCGATACCGATATTATTATGTATATTTAGTTGAATTACTATATACATTATTTGAGTTTTTAGACATGTTAATTCATGTTATTTTTATACTGAAAAATTATTATGTATGTTAACAAAATAATGTGCGTAATAACTAAAATAACATGCATAACTATTTCAGTACAAAAAATAACATGCATAATAACTCAAATAATATGCATAATAATTCATTTAAATGTGAATAATAATAACATAAATATCGATAGTCGGTATCAATATTAGTATGTACGTATCAGCTGCTCCCATGATTAAAATATAAGTAAGGAATTTTTTCAGGCGAGATCATTATTATCGAGTCAGTCTAGAGTTTTAAAAAAACCCGTACGAGTCTACCCACCCGTGCCCGACCCGCCCCGTGGTCCAGATCCGACCCGACCCGTGGTTGGCGGATCCACGAATCTAGCACGAGTCGGGTAGGCCCAAAATTCCCAAACCTGTGCAGAAATTAAAAAAATAAAAAAAAATAAAAAATATTCAAAAAAATTCAGAAAAATTCGAAAAAATATATATATTAGAATAATGTGTAGTTTTAAATTAAAAATTCAAAAAAATCGAAAAAATTCTAAAAATTAAAAAAAATCGAAAAAATGGACCCGACCCCACCCAGAACACTCAGTCAGTTCCAAGTCCCAACGCCAAAGTCTCAACTAATTTTCCCGATTTTACTCGAATTTTCTCTCTCTAGTTGATCCGCCAGCGTTAGGTGGGGTTGTTCACCTCTGGGCTCCCTCTCCTCTTCTCAGTTGAGAAATCCAAGATTTGTTCTCTATCTCCGAGCAACTTCTTCGGCTGCTTCTGAAGGAAAGCGACTCGTTTTCTGATTTAAATTTGGCATTGTCGTAATCGTTAGGTCTGTTTGAGAGGAAAAATCTCACTACTTTTCCAGTTTCTAAGCTGATCCAGCTTACACTGATCCAAACAGAGGCCTTTTTGCGTTTCAAATTCGACGATCTTTGTGGTCGTAACTACAATTTCATAGTTCAATCTACTGTAAGTAGGTCTGGAGCTCACTATTTTCTAATGTAAATTTCCCTTAGCAAGTCTCTTCTTTTTTTAGCACTGATTCAGAGCGCTTGTCTCGTGCTTATTTTCATTTTCGCCCGTTGGTAAATTCGGAAACCGCTTCTTTTCTAAATTTTAATACGTGTGTAGCTTAATTACTACTGATAGGTGCTCGATCTTAGTTACAAAGCTGGTCCGTTTCTAATTTGAATCTCTCCCGAGTTGAAACCGCTGGGGAAAAAAGGTGGGGTTCCCCCTTCAATTTCTCCCTTGATCTAGGTCAAGCTAAATCCTCACTTGGTCTCCAGAGATATTCCCACACGAAGTTATGTTTCAGATTTGTTGATCTAGGCTAAAAAGTTATTTACTTGTTGATTACTAAAAATATTTTAAAGTTTTGTGTGCCATTGTTTCGGATACTGTGGAGATTTGGGAATTTTTCTCCCTCTTGTGCTCTATGAAGAGCATGTTTCTCTCAGAATCCCCCAAAGAGACACAGGTCCATGATTTTAATCCTCAATCCTGGCTTCAAGTTGAAAGAGGGAAGCTTTCGAAGATTTCATCATACTCTCTTTCTTCCATGTAAGTTCTTCAAAAAAAATGTTTCTGTCAATTCTTATTTTGTCAATTCTTAGTTTGATATCTTTTCGTAAACTATAACCTGTATTATATTGTATGAGCAAAACCAATCTATCTACAAGTTTGGAAACCAGTCTATTTCTTGAATACTCCCAAGTGGGACCAAAATGTTAGTTTAAAATTAAAACTCGTCCTTCATACATATCTGTTGTAGCTTATCTTTTAATTGATTTAGTTTTCCGAGGATAATCAGGTCCTTTTCTGCTTGACTTAACAAGTTTGTTATTAGTTAGGCATTGGTTAATTATCCAAAAGAATAAATTAGATCAGGTAAATATCACGACATTATGTTGTGGTGCCTACAAATGTAGCATGCAGAGTTTGGAAAAATTGGTATAAAGATGTTTGGATTTCTTTGTTGTATTTGTAACTGTTTTATTCTTATTTGATCAATTGTAGAGAATCCTTAATTAAAATAGTGGAGCCGCCCATTCTCCCATATTTCAAACCAGTAGATTATGTTAGTGTATTAGCCCAAATTCACGAGGAACTTGAACAATGCAAGCCAGAAGAAAAATCAGATCATTATTTTGATCACTTGCTTCAATATCACGTTTTCCGAGGGCTTGGTGAAACTAAATTGCCCAGGAGAAGTCTCCATTCGGCTTGGAAGCATGCAAATACAGTTCATGAAAAAATAATTTATGGTACCTGGTTGCGGTATGAGAAGCAAGGGGAAGAGTTCATCACTGACCTTCTTTCCTCTTGTGGTAAGTGTTGTAAAGAGCTTGAGCCAGTAGATGTCTCTTCAGAGATTCCAATTAGGGCCTCTATTCCAGTTTGTGATACCAGTATCAGGAATGATGCGCAAGAGGTCTCATTTCAAATAGGAGGGGAAATGGTTATTTGTGAGAGGTCAAAGATTGCTTCTTTATCGATCCCTTTTCATACCATGCTTAATGGGCCTTTTACCGAGTCAAATCTAGAGGTGATCGACTTGTCAGAGAATGGTATCTCAGCAGCAGGTATGAGATGCATTGCTAATTTCAGTGTTACAGGTATATTAACCGGCAGTGGCTTATCGGCAGATATCTTACTTGAAATTCTCATGTTCGCAAATAAATTTTGTTGTGAGATATTAAAAGAAGCTTGTGATAGAAAACTGGCATCTTTGGTTTGGTCGAAACAAGAGGCGATTGAGTTAATAACATATGCACTTGAGGAGAATGCTCCTGTTTTGGGAGCTACTTGCATTCAGGTGCTTTTAAGGGAACTCCCCACTTGTCTGTTTGACGATCAAGTGGTAAAGTTCTTCTCTTGTGCTAATGCAGAGCAGCAATATGCCATGGTGGGGAAAGCTTCCTTTCCCTTCTATTCATTGCTGAGTGAGGTTTCAATGAAAACAGATCCAACTTCAGAGAAAACTGCAAAGTTTGTAGAAAAGATGGTTGAAACTGCTGTTGGTACACCACAAAAACAGATTGCGTATCACCAACTCGGCTGTGTCAGGCTTTTAAGAAAGGAATATGATGAAGCAGTGTGTGCATTTAATGCTGCTCTTAGTTCAGGGCATGTATATTCTGTTGCTGGTATTGCCAGAATAGCTTGTTTAAAGGGTGACAGAGCCTTGGCATTTGAAAAACTCACCTCTGTTATGTCCTCGTCCCAGCCTCTTGGGTGGATGTTTCTAGAGAGAAGCTTGTATGCTGATTCTGATAGAAAACTAGAAGATTTGGATAAATCAACTGAGCTTGATCCCACTCTGACATATCCATACATGTACCGGGCTATCAATTTCTTAAAAAAGCAAGACCCAAAAGCTGCATTGGATGAAGTCAACCGTATTTTGGGCTTCAAGATGGCACTTGAATGCCTTGAGTTAAGATTCTGTATCCACTTAGTGATGGAGAATTATGACTTAGCCCTGCGCGATGTGCATGCTATCCTGACACTATCACCTGGATATAGGATGGTGGAGGGGAGAGTGGCAGCATCAAAGATAGCAACTTTACTGAGTGCGCAAGTGGATAAATGGAGCTCTGCTGACTGCTGGATGCACCTGTACGAGAGGTGGTCGGCAGTGGATGATGTGGGGTCGCTTTCAGTGATTTTTCAGATGATGGAGACTGATGCACCAAAAGGAGTGCTTTATTTCAGACAGTCATTGCTTCTCCTTAGGTCAGTTTTTTTAGTTCACAAAAGCAAATGTTGTCCAAGCATTAATTCTGTGACGATGTCTTCTCAGGGTTCCCTTTTGGTCTAGCATACCTTTATTTTTTCTTAAAGGTTAGCAGGCGAACTGCTCACTAACGATTTGTATTAATGAAGGAAAGTTAATATGAAGATTATTTCCATATTTAACAACAACAAAGCCTTTAGCATAGAAGTTAGTATCTTACGATATGCGATATGTTGTTTCAGGTCAGTTTAAAAATATCTCCTTTTGTTATTTTAAAAATATTTTAGCGTATCTTAACAACACGATATAAAATCCACGATACACGATACACGATACACGATACGATACAAAATCCACCGATACACGATACATTTTACGATTCAACTACTGTGGCCTTTAGTCCCAAACAAGTTGGGGTAGGCTAGAAATGAAACCCAATCGAAGTGATGAAAAATATAAATAATAATAATAGTAATAATAATAATAATATACTCCCTGATACTGTGGCCTTTAGTCAGCATCATAAGTATACTCCCTGATACTGCAAGTATCAAGTGTAACTTGCTATAATAATCCAGAACATTTCATAGAATACATTCTTATATCTAGGTTGAACTCTCCTGAAGCCGCAATGCGCAGCTTACAGCTGGCACGACAGCAGGCCTCGAGTGAACATGAACGGCTTGTTTATGAGGGCTGGATTCTTTATGACACAGGCCACTGCCAAGAGGCATTGTGTAAGGCCGAAAAGTCCATTTCCATGCAGAGATCTTTTGAAGCCTTCTTTCTGAAGGCATATGTGTTGGCTGATTCAGGCATGGACCCATCATGCTCGTTGACTTGTATATCTCTACTTGAGGAGGCACTCAAATGCCCCTCAGACCGGCTTAGAAAGGGTCAGGTCAGTTCTTGTCCATTTGAATATATTATAATTTGAGTGAGATTATGGTGTTCTGCGAAGTACAAAATCTCTTGTGCTTTGCTTTATGTTTCGAATTTTAAAGTTCAAATGATCAATTCAAACCGTCGAACATGATCCCATATTAAAATCTCCTTAGAGATCGAATTTTAGAATTTTTTAGAATTTTTTTGCTATTTTTTAGATAGAAAAATTGTTTTGGACCATCCGATACGAGTGATTTTCACCTCAATAAAAATAGCAAAAAATTCTTAAATATGTAAAATTTGGTTTCCAAGAATGTTTCAATATGCGATCATGTACAACTGTTTGGATTGGTCGTTTGGACTTTGAAATTCGAGATATGAATGCAAAGCATAAGAGATTTTGTACTTCGTGTAACACCATAGCCTCACTTGTTATATATATATATATAGAGAGAGAGAGAGAGAGAGAAAGAGAAAGGCTACGGTGCTCCATGGAGCACCAAACCTCTAATGCTCCACATCGTATCTCCAATTTGAAAATTTCAACGACCGATCCGAATCGTTGAACATGATCTACATATTTAAAACTACTTAGAGATTGAATTTTATATTTTTTTGAATTTTTTTGCTATTTTTTAGAGAGGTAAATCACAACTTTTGTTGATTTAGAAACCGTTTGATTAGCAACTTTTCTATCTCTTTAAAAAAATAGCAAACAATTTCAAAAAAATATAAAATTCAATCTCCAAGTAGATTTTAATATGTAGATCATGTTGAACGGTTCGGATCGGTTGTTGGAATTTTCAAATTGCAGATAATGGATGTGGAGCACGAGCGGTTTGGTGCTCCATGGAGCACCTTAGCCTATCTCTCTCTCTCTCTCTATATATATATATGTATATATATATATATTTTTTTTGGCTGTTTGTTTTCTGGTACTGGTACTTGCTTGTGGGCAAGTATAATTTGGACTTCTGGAACTTCCTTTTATTTACAGAATACCATTTGTGATAGTGACTTGGCAGCTGTAACTTTTTGTTCTTGCATATTTTGCACATTTGATGTTAAATCAAGGCTAAAGTTGTGTAAAAATAAAGATAATTGAGGTGTTAGTGCTGAGCAAGGTTTCTTGCTCCAAAACTTGATGAAGTTCGTGTGCTTAGGAAAACTTTACTGTTCTAGAAATGTGCTAATTGGGACTATTTCTTTTGTAAAAGTAGCGACTTCACACAAACAAACCCACTACCTAGTTTAATAGTGCTGATTTTTTTTCTTGCCAATCTTTTGTCGGTTACTCTATAAAATCAGGCATTGAATAACCTAGGTGGTGTATACCTTGACTGTGAGAAGCTGGATTTGGCAGCAGATTGTTACACAAGTGCTCTCAAGATCAGACACACCCGAGCACATCAAGGTTTGGCTCGTGTCCGTTTTTTAAAGAACAATCGGATTGCAGCATTTGAGGAAATGACACAATTGATAGAGAAGGCTGGGAACAATGCGTCAGCCTATGAGAAACGTTCTGAGTATTGTGACAGGGAGCAAACCATGAAGGATTTGGAGATGGTGACTCGTTTGGATCCATTACGTGTTTATCCATACCGGTACCGTGCTGCAGGTGAGACTTTTATTGGCTTTCATGATTATTTAGTAGAAAAAATATTATGCTTACCTGGCATGCAACAAAGTCTTTAGTCTCAAACAAGTTGGGGTATCCTTGAAATGAAACTCAAGCGGAGTAACTCTATTGGGTTTCATTTCCATGGGAGGAATTTTACACTGGCTCGTCAAGATTATCACAACCCCCTCATTTTAGTTCATGCTTACCTGGCAGGAACTAATTTTTTTTTGCTTTTAAAGGAGCATTTAACATCATTCAGTGTTTAACTAAAGTGTATTTTAGTGGCTGATATATCATATGGTATTTTTTTTAAAATAAGCTTCTTTTGGTTTTTAAAATTATAATTGTAAAATGAAACATATTCATAATAACATAATAAAATGCCAATTCTAGGTTTTAATTATAATTGTAACTAGGGTTAGCTACGAAAGAACACCAATGCGACGGAATCCTCGTAAGTTGCACCAAAAAAGCTACAACTCCTATAGCTGTGCTATTATCGCAATAGCTAATATAGCTCACAGTTGAATAGCTGATGGCTATGGTACATAATTTCTTTTGATTATTTTTTTAATTTCTAAAGCTCAATCCATTTTAACTTTTTGAGTATTTATTATTTACAACTTTTTTTGAGTCCATCAAAGGGAGAATGCTCTAAATTTGTTTTTTTAAGTAAACGTACTAAGATCAAAGAAACTATCATTCCATGTTTGAGTTGCGGGGTCTTTCCTTCATGTTATTTCCTTTTTAGCACCGTCATACTGTCAATCCGCCTCTTTTGGTTATCAGAATTGATCAATTAGAACTTTTGATTTGAACAGAAAATCAATTGCTAATCTTCCTGTGTTTTGAGTAGAATCAGTTTGTCAATTCATGTTAATGAAAGATGAAACATGCCTGAAAATTTTTGTCAGTTCGTTCTCTTTATCAGAGCATGTTGATGATTGTGATTTTTGGCTGCTTCAAAATTGTAGTTTTCATAACAAATTCTCTACTAAAACCCTGAATAAAGTTTTATTGTTGATTTATCACTGCTAAACTCATCTGCTAAATTGGTTTTAAATCCACTAAATTATGTAATTTTGTAACGTTTTATTGTTAATCAAATATTTCCACAAAAGCCTTGTTATTGTTGCCTTTAGATGCTTTTAGCTGGTACAGAAATGGTTGGAACATTGCCAAAATATGGATGCTACTTTTGCTAAATAAAAATAATAATAATAAGATGACTGGAAATTAATGCTTTGTATCACTACTACTCTACTAGCAATACCAAACACTAGAATATCTGATATATTTTTTGTTGTACTAGTTTTCCAGCCAAAATGTGGTTGGAACATTGCCAAAATATGGATGCTACTTTTGCTAAATAAAAAATAATAATAAGATGACTGGAAATAAATGCTTTGTATCACTACTAGCAATACCAAACACTAGAATATCTGATATTTTTTTGTTGTACTAGTTTTCCAGCCAGTATTGTACTGAAGATTTATAGTGTCCGTGGTAATGCAATGAGGCTTTCTTATGTTCATAAATTGTTGCTCATCTTCTTTGGGTAACACAATGACCATCATGTGATATCAAACTTGCAATTTTCTGATTTTTATATTGTTTTTTTTCTTCTTTTTAATTATGGTGCAACTAGTATTAATGGATAGTCACAAAGAGAAAGAGGCTATAGCTGAGCTGACACATGCCATAGCATTCAAAGCCGACCTTTATTTGTTGCATTTGCGAGCGGCATTCCATGAGCACATTGGAGATCTACAAAGTGCACTTAGGGACTGCCGGGCTGCCCTTTCCCTTGACCCGAACCACCAGGAAATGCTTGAGCTTCATAAACGTGTACACAACCAAGAAACTTTCACCGGGTTTGACACCATGTAGAATGTACAGACATACTACTGGACACAGACATTCCTTGGAGTTTTACATTTTTATTTAGAAAGAAACATGTAATGCTGCTTCCTGAAATGTTTTATGACCAGAGAAACATTGCTCTCCTTATATTCAAGGAGCCTTTTGTAACAGTAACCTTGACCTTAATTATTTTGCTGTGAAAAGAAAGTTTTACTGTTTACAATCTTTGTTATAATTTGCATTGCTCCTGGTATTTTGATTTTTTTTTCTTTTGAAATTGTTGTATGACGCAATTTAGTTGAACTTTGTATTGATTTATATTATTTGATAGTAGGGTAGTAGGTCTAGAAAATAGAAATCCTCCGAGATTCATCTGGATCCGGGTCTGTCAAAATGGATCTAGATCCAAGTGAGCTAGCAGGCAAATCTGAAGGCCCATTAAATAAGGCCCACCAAGCTGTACTCCATTCACCTCGGTGAACTTATAACTGGCCTTTCCAACCAAGAAAGGGCCCACTGGCCTGTAGTACGTGAACGGAAAATTTTCATAGAGGATCAAGGACCAAATAATTTCAACAGATAGGGTCAATAGAATTCTAAAAATTGCACAGAGGGTTAAGGATGTAACTATTAGTTGCGCTCCTAGGTCATGTTTGGTTGTAGAGTAAGAGGTGGATTAACTCTCTTACTCCACACTTAATCCACCAAACGTGAAGTAAAATTGATGGAGTAAGATTTAAATTAATCCGGAGTAAGTTACTCCACCTCTTTAGATGGATTAGCTTAATCCACCAAACATGATTAACTTACTCCACCTTAACACATGGAGTAAGTAATTTAATCCGGATTAAAATTACTCCACAACCAAACATGGCCTAGAGAGATTCGTTTTTTTTTTTGCTGAATTCATGGCATTTTGCAGGTGTTTTTTCAGATGTGAGCCCTATATGTTAGGGGCGCAAGTAATTGTTGCGCTCCTAACATGCTGTACAATTTTTTTGCTAAGTTTTTTGTATTTATATACATTTTAATAATTACTAAAATAGTATTTTTATATTAAGTATTTTTATTACTAAAATAATATTATAAAATATTTTAGTATTATAAATTATTTTAATATTACAAAATAGTATTTTTATATTAGTATGTTTATAATTACTATTTTTATACTAGTATTTTAGGGTTTAGGGTTATTTTAGTATTACAAAATACTATTTTTATATTAATATGTTAATAATTACTACTAAAATTGTATTACAAATTATGACAGTAATAATTATCTTAATATTATTTATTAATAAATAGTTATTAAAATAGTATTATTATTTATTAAAATAGTATTAATAGTTATTAAAATAGTATTTATATTTTTTGAAATAGTATTACTATTTATTAAAATAGTATTAATAAATAGTCTCAACTATTATTAATAAATAGTATTACTATAATTATTAAACATGTTAAACAAATTATTTAATAAATAATCTCAACTTTACATATTAATCAGTACTTGAACTATTACTATTAAACATGTTGCAAACATTCCGAGAAATACAAATGGTCTAGTGGTAGGGGGGGTTTGATTAGAGGCGCTGAGTTTGAGTGAGGGCATGGGTTCGAACCCCCTCCCTGCCATTTTTTGGAATTAAATCAGGCGCGCAACTATTACTTGCGCCCCTAGTGTTCACACAATTGCTCTCGCATCCAGAGATCTTTCATTGTGTTCAACACTAAGAGAGCATTACGACTGGTTGGGACAGTTGGTTGGTGCCGAGCAAGCGAGTTAGATGCTCGAGGCGCCATTATCACCCGCCATACTCACATCTATCACAAGGCCGATATGGAAAACCGGCCAAGGATCTGGAGTCACCCAACCGGAAGAAAACTTGGATCGTACCGTCGAGGACGAGGTAGAGCGTGTCGCGGAGTATGTGTTTGGCTCTTCGAGCCAAACAGGCAACCGTGATGATGAGGACGAGGACATCATTTCATTAGGGCGCACTATTAGGACGGCTCGAGCGCCTTCCGCTTATACACCTTCCGCTTATACACCTTCCGCTTATGATACACGTGGTCGCGGTCGCGGTCGTAGTCGTCGCGGTAAGGGGGGTTGATGTTAGTTTGAGAAGAATTTTTGTAATGCAAAACTTGATGTCATAACTTACATGCATGTTTTATTTTGATACTAGTTGAAAACTTGTTGTGTTTGACAATTTAATTTAATTTAATTAGCTCGATGTTTGTTTGATGTTAGTTTGAGAATGTGTTATTTGAGAAAAATTGTTTCAAAATGTTACTTTGAGAATGTTAAAATGATGTTAGTTTGGAAATGTCTTGTTTGATTTTTTTTGTAATGTAATTTGGTAAATGGAAATGAAACAAAAAAACATTCATTGGAAGTCTGCAAATATAGGGGCGCAACTATTACATGCGCCCCTATTAATTTGTGAAGCTGCCATGTGGGCCTCTCTGGAACTTTTAGGGGTGCAACTATTAATTGCGCCCCTGTGTTCATTTGAAAACTAGGTGCTCTCTAGATGCTTGGCGCAAGTAATAGTTGCGCCATTATTTAAATCACAAAAATGGTGGGCAGAGGGGATTCGAACTCATGCCCTCACTCAAACCAGCGCTTCTAACCAAACCCCCCTGCCACTAGACCATTTGTACTTCTCGTAAAGTTTATAACATCTTTAATATTAATAGGTTATAAGATTTTGAATTTTTTTTTAATAAAAAGCACTTTAATATATTATTACTTCTATTTATAATAACTATATTCCATGTATTATTACTTCTATTTGTAATAACTGTATTTAATAGATCATTTATAGTAACTATATTACATATATTTAATATATCATTACTTTACTTCATAATAATATATTTAATATATTATTACTTCTATTTATAATAAATTTATTTACTATTTTTAAAAACTATTTTTTATTTGTAATATATGTAATATATTATTACTTTTGTTTATAATAACTATATTTAATATATGTAATATATTTAATACATTATTACTTATATTTATAATAAATATATTTACTGTGTTTAGAAATTTAGCAAAAAACTTCATTTAAAATGTATATAAATATATTATTACTTCTATTTAATATACATTATTAGCAAAAAAACTTAGCAAAAAAATTGTACAGCATGTTAGGAGCGCAACTATTACTTGTGCCCTTAACATGTAGGGCCCACATATAAAAAAACACCTATAAAATGCCTTGAATTCAGCAAAAAAAAAAAACGAATCTCTCTAGGGGCGCAACTATTAGTTGCGCCCTTGGCCCTCTTTACAATTTTTAGGGTGCTATTGGCCCTATTTGTTGAAATTGTTTGGTCCTTGACCCTCTATGAAAATTTTCCTACATGAACCGAAGCTGACTTTCTCTCTCCATTTAGCAACACCTCGAGTTCTTTGTTTTTTCAAAGCAACACCTCATCTTCTTCTACAGGCGCACGCGTACGCCTCCAGTTGATAAACAACTCTGGTATCACTTTTCTTCCTAGAGGCGGAAAAAAATTTCATAAAAGGTTATAGAATAAACTTTTTCAATAGATATGATCAAAAACATTTAAAAGTTTCATAAAGGACTAAAGACGCAAGTATTATTTGTGTCTCTAAATTTTTTTCAATTTTTTTCGATTTCCGTACATTTCTCTTAAAAGTTTCAGTATAGATTTTACATTTTAGGGACACAAGTATTACTTATGTCTCTAAAAAAACTTAAAGGCGTAAGTCTTAGTTGCGTCTTTGGTCTTTTGTGATATTTTAGGAGATAATTGACTCTATTTGTAGAAAATGTTGCTTCTGTGACGCTTTGTGCAAAATTCCCTAGAGGCGGTGAACGCACACATCGGTGAGCATATCACCTGATCTGCAACTTGCTATTCAATCCTCGGCCTCTCTCCTCCAGTCGTCTCTCCACCACCCCTTTATTCCACCGTTCTTTTTTCTAGAAGCTTCCGCCGTTTTGCCATCTCCGATTTTGAGATTCGATGTCGACCCCACCTGTGATCTAGAATGTTCTTTTTCTCCCCCTTTTCCCTCTCCCGCCCCAATTTTAAACCAACGCCACTTGTCTCTTATTGTATTCATATTTACTCATCAGCTCCGCTACTAAGCTTCATACTCATATCCCGTTCGTCGAATCCCTACTACATTTGGTTTGAGATTTTTTTTTACCGTTTCACTGCTTCTACTCGCTGATTAACACCTCGACGGTTCCCTATCGGGCTCAGCAGTTGTAATTTGAATCTGGACTTGTGCAAATTCTTTAAAACGAAACCCTGCTTGGTTTGATTTCTGATGGAAATGGATCCTATGCTGAACGGATTGAAAGAGGAATATCCAGGTGATGAGCAATTAGGTGTGGGCTTTGATGAGGGATCTGACTTTGCTCCGAAGCCACTGGAGGGGTTGCACGAAGTGGGGCCACCGCCTTTTCTGACGAAGACCTATGAGATGGTGGATGATGTGGGGACTGACAGAATTGTCTCATGGAGCCGTGCTGGTAATAGTTTTGTGGTGTGGGATCCGCATGCTTTCGCGACTAATCTATTGCGGCAGTACTTCAAGCACAACAATTTCTCCAGCTTCGTGAGGCAGCTCAATACTTATGTGAGTATCTTGGTTCTAAGTTCATATTAATTAACGTAATTTTGGGTTGTAATCCTCTATGCATGGACCACATTTGTTTCTTAATTATTTTAATCTTAATTACTTCAATATAGAGGATGATGATCTTTGTGCACATTTCAGTGCATATCAGCATCACCAATGGGTGTCTAATTAAGAATCTTGAACTAAAGGGGGACATTTTTATTTGGTGTCTTGATACTGAAAGAAAGAAAAATAAAATGCTTATGCTTGTGATCACTGGTCAATATAGAAAGAAGTTTGTCCTTAAGATGTCTATGAGAGAAATCAGTAATGATGTGAAACACACTATTCTAAAGAAAGGAAATCCATGTATACGAAGTAGGAAAATTTGGAAAAAAAAAGAGGAACAATGTCAAAATTTTCAGGGTATTGACTATTGATACTAACAAGTCTCTTTAAAGTTTAAACTAACTATCATGTTTTTTAGGAGATTATGACACTATTAATGACAATTTAGAAAGGAGGAATGATAATTATAGGGATGTTCCTAATTGAAGTAAACTAATAGAAAGTTTACAAAGAATGTTTTTTTTGGAGCTTTCTTATCCAGAATTTTTATCTTTCTTTCATTAGACACAATTGGTTTGTAACAGTTGTGCTCTTAGTTTTTTTGGCAATATTGTCAATTAGCTGAAAAAGTAATTAAATTTTTTGTTTTATAACCATTTTTTGTAATTTTTAGCAACCTGCTACAAACTTTTTTTTCCTTTTTTTAGTTGTTTCTTGCAATAATATACTATTATTATGATAGTTTAAATTGATTGGATTGAACAAGAAGAGTTTTTGCCGTATGTTTTTCTTACCATAATTTGATATAGCTAGACATTAGTTTGTGCATTATTTGAACTTTCCGTTACAGTCATACAAACATTTTTTTAAATCCAGTCTGATCTTTCTGATTTCGGAAACAGGAATTTTCCGTCACCGTCCCTCTTCAACTATTACTTTGTTTTCAGATAGTGGAAACAGTAAATGATCTCTGTGTTGTTGTCTATTAAAAAATAGAAGGTGAAGAAAGCAGAAGAAAGTTGAAGAACCCCTTGCAACTCAAAAATGTTTCACCCAGGTTGTAAGAGGTATATGCAGCATATTTGTATTTCCTCTACCCAAATAATTCACTGTAGCTTTCCTAAAATTTGGTGAACAATAAACCCAACAAAAATTGATCAGACTTTGCTTAATTAAACAAATTGAACACCTGATAATTGGCCGTACATAAAAATTCTGGTTCATTTGACCATCCATTTTTTTTCAATATGCTAAATTTTGTCATTCCTAATCCCTTGTGGCAATGTTATGCAGGGATTCAGAAAAGTGGACCCAGATAAGTGGGAATTTGCTAATGAGGGTTTCTTAAGAGGCCAGAGGCATCTCTTAAAAACTATAAAAAGACGAAAACCACCAATGCATCCTGTGTCCTCGCAACAATCTCATGGTCCTTACCTCGAACTAGGCCAATTCCAATATGAATCTGAATTTGACCGCCTGAAACGAGATAAGCAACTACTTGCGACTGAGCTTGTAAAACTGAGGCAAGAGCAACAGGCGACCCGGGCCCATCTCAAGGCCATGGAGGATCAGCTACAGGGCACTGAGCAGAGGCAGCAACAGATGATGGCATTCCTAGCGCGAGTAATGCGCAACCCTGTGTTGTTGCATCAGCTGATTTCTCAAAATGAGAAGAGGAAGGAACTGGAAGAGGAGATATCAAAGAAAAGGAGGAGAAGGATTGATCGGGCACCAGAGATTAAAAATGCAGGGGCAAGCAGCAGTACCGAGCAGGAGACTGCAATGAAGATCGAGGAGGGTGTGTTGGTTCCTGAAGAGTTATTTGGATTGGAGATGGAGCAGGGGATGGGTTTAGGATTGGGGATGGAGGAGGGAGGGAAAGAAAGTTTGCTATTGGATCCCTCGATAGATTTGCCAGAAGAAGAGGCTGTGGAGCTGCCTGGGGAGGAATTGAATGATGATTTCTGGGAGGAGTTGCTTAATGATGGAGTTGGAAACGAGAAGGCTAGTGGGTCCCGTATGGGTATGACAGAGCGGGGGAGAAGGAATGGGGATCAGATTGGCGCGTTGTCAGATAAAATGGAATATTTGAGTTCAAATAGCCCAAGGAAAAGGTGAATTTTGTTTTGGAAAATAAATGTACAAAATGCCTGGTTGCACATAAAGGCATGTTAGCATCCTTTTTGTAATTCATCTGTAGGTTTCTTCATTATTTGGTAATCACTAGTTAATGCAGAGGCTGTTTGCCCAGCTTGATCGCCTTAATTGGGTTGCTGATGTGAAGGCGGATTCTTTTCTATTTGGTTATGAAATGCATCAATCTTGCTGTGAATTTGGAAAATTTGGTTTTAGCTTAGTATTAACCTTATCTTAGTTATGCTTTAGATGTTTATTACTATTTACAATGGCTTATTTTATTAATGAACTTTTTTATTGTGAGCTGTGAACATACATCTAAATACTGTTTTTTTATGATAGCTTATTATTCAATGTAATACTTGAAACAAGCATAAATTCCCTAGTCTTCTAAGGCATGATATATGAAGGATATGAATCATATGTTGAATTTCAAATTTAAACTTTATATTTAAATAATGATTGTCCAAGTAAATGGGTGTCGAGTGATCATTTCTCAAGTTTATTCTAGTCTAAACCAGCGTTTATTTCTCAAAACATTATGTAAATATGCTTGTTGTAAATTGCTGGAGGGTTAATATTAATTTTTCCTCTGTAGTGTTGACATTTTTAAGATGTTTTAGATGAAATTGTACAACGTGGATATTTTTTCTGGAGAAAGTAAAATAAGAAGGAATATAATGTCTTTAATTTGGTGTATATTCATAATGTTTTTAAAATTCACATCATTCATCATGCATGTCTTTTTCATCATGTAATACTGCAGCGGCAAAATAAATCATAAGTGATTTTGTTTGAGGATAGAAACTAGAAAGCATTCCCTATTAATTAATTTGTGTGAATTCTACAAATTATTTGCCATACATTAATTATCTACAATTATTCAAGCTTTACAAATAATCTTGAATCACTTGTGGAGTTATCCGGATCATATGAATTGTTCATTAAAATATTAAATAATAGGAAAAATTGGAATGTACCCAAGCAAACTTGATGTTTGAATATTACCTATAAAAACATAAAATGATCTTCTTTCTACCCATCACAATATTCCTAAATAACACAACATTAAAATTCTATTAAAAGACATTGAAACTCTCTTATAACTTTTCTGCCCTATTCCTACAAGTTCTTCGACTCCAATCTTTGAACCCGAATACCGTCACTGAGCAATCTGACGACGTTCATGGAAAATCTGATGTCATGCAAGAATCATGCACAGTCACTTAATGCAAGATGTGTTTTTACCTTGTTGGCTGCACAAGAAAAAAGAAGAAGATCACAGGATCATTTTGATACAAATACTTAATTAATAATATTTTAATGTTGAATTATTAAAGAAAACTCTTCTCCTCCCCCTCCTCCTCACTGATTCCGATTGCGAGACTGCACAGTCGCGAAGAATGATGGATCGTGAGCAGAGATGATGATCCGTAGAACAGCCGACAGTAGTTCCTTCGATTTTAGTCAGGATCTTGCCAAAGACTTGGTGCCGAGATGCCTGAGAGCTATTTGAGCCTTATTGAGCATGCCTTTGGACCGACCCTGACTCTCAGGTTTGATCGAAGATAAAGACAAGGCATCGACGGGGTGATAGTGCTCTAAGATCAGAGATGAGACGTGGGAGAGGTTGCGAGAGCAGATCAGTGAGGCCAGACTGTTATCAGATGCTGAGGTGTCAGACCGAGGTGAGGCCTGAGTCAGGTCTGTTCTAATACCATTACAATCGGTGGCAAAGGTTTGTAAGATCGGTTCAGACTAGCGAGGGAGACGATGATCGGTGAGGCTGAGATACACTGACGAGGGTGATCTATAATGAGGCGATCTGACTGGTAATGGTGTGCGATGAGTAGATCAAAAGGATAACAGTGCTAAGATGATCGATGCTCTCAGTGAACCGACGAGACAAGCAACTAAACAGATCGAGCTAAAAAGTCGCAAGTTTCTGAGGGGAGCTTGGAGTTCAACCAGATTAGACAGATGGATCGAAGTTCTAGTGTTGAGGTGATCGATGCTATCGGTGAACTGACGAGACAAGCAAATGATCCTCGGTCAGAGGTAGATCAGGTTCTGACAGAGGGGAAATCGATTCTAAGGCTGCGAGTCTTTGAGATGAGCTTGTAGTTCGATCAACTCAGCTGTGATGGAGTACAGGATCACAGCTCATTTGCACTGATCGGTGGTTTCCTCTGAAGACGATGTTGTTACAGAGAGGGAATAAAGGGTAATCACGCAGGGGCAAGGCTGACAAGCTGAGCATGCAGCAGCAGCCAAACTGTTGTACCAGTTGGTGATACCAGCTGTTTCAGCCAAACATGAAGGACTGATACCAGTTGGTACAGGGGGTACCAGCTGTTACATGATCGATACAGCTGTAACAGTAACTAGTACCAGCTAGTATAGGGCTTATCAGATGATACCAACTGGTACAGCAGATTGACAGTGGGCATTTGCAAGGGTGTAAAAGAAAAATTATAAGGAATCAGGGGGAATATTCTAATCTTGTTATTGAGTTTAGATTGATGTATAGGACGTTATGATGATTAGATATGTTGATGTGATCGGGTGCTTAGATAATATAGGATAAAAGGTAGAGATAGTGAGTAGGGTGTTATCTTGTGTGTGTTTGAGTTTGTATATTTCGTTTTTGTTAAGAAAATGAAGTGGTGGGCGCTCCCCACTTATTTAAAAAAAAACTATTAAAGAAAAATAATATTATGGGTATAAATAAAATCATTTTAGAAGTAACCAGATACTTCCAATTTACAATGTTTTCATGAGTACATGCATAATTTTACCTAAATAATAATAAATAGACGGTACTTAGGGCTGTTAATGAGTACAATACGGGTCAGATGGAGGTATTTTCGTATTCGTAATCATTTGAAATTGATCTTATTCTTACCCGTTAAAATTTGACTTATTCGTACCCTATTTTTACACGTTAAAATTACAAGATAATGAACAGATAACAGACGAAAAGAGTAATATTTGTATAATTATTATTTTTCTATTTGTTTATAAATAAACTATCAAAACTTATTTATTTAATTGAAACATGTCCCAAAATAAATATAAAATTATATATAAATATACATTTGATTCTAACTGAAATTATTTTATCAGAACAATCAAATTAAAATGCAAATATTTCATCTCTTGTCTAATTTTTCTACTAATATTTTTTATATATAATTTATCCTATAGGGTAATGGATACGAAATAGCCTTTACTCATACCATTGCCCATTTAATTAACAAAAATAATAAATATTACCCATACTGACAACTGATTATCTAATGAAAAATTTCTTACCCATACTTTTCGTATCGAATATGATATGGGTATGATAAACAGATAAAAGAGTATCGTTGACAGCCTTAACAGTACTCAATCTATAGACCATCTGATCTTAAAAGACCGCAAAGACCTGACCACAATGGCCAAACGACCTCTGCACTATTAGGGCTGTCAAAACGAAAGAAATGATAATGCAAATGGGTATTTGTGTTAATCGTTTCATTTAAGAAACGATAATAGACTCATTTGCGTTAACTGTTTCGTGTTTTTAACGAAAGGAAAATAAATTTGCGTTGATTGTTTGAAATTAACGATCAATGATCTAAATGATCAAATTTTCGATGTTAATAGTGTAGTTGAGAATTGCATAATTGCACAGAGAATTAGAAATAAATAACCAAAATCACATAGGAAAAACTTGCACATTATAATAATTATTTCTTAAATCAAGAAGAACATGAACTTATGAGTTTTACAATCATACTCAGATAAAGAGATACATAACACTCGATCTAAATCTTCAAACAAATTTCCCAACAAAAACCATATTTTGATACTGGCACAGTTTTCAGAACAACTCAGTTGGTGCCAGTACAAGTTAATCACACAAAAGAAAAATAAATAATGGCATCAACCAAGTCTCACATCACACAGAGAAACAAATCAAGGAGAGCAAGCATCACACACACAATAAAGCATCAATGACGAAAAACAAGCACAAACAACCAACAAATCAACATAGAGTAAAATTCAAAGTTTTTTTTTTGAAACCCTTGCCAGTAGCTGGCAAGTATTATTTATTCATCCAAAAGTATATATCATACTCCAGTGTCATACCACATCCCACATCATTCTATGTTCCTTAAAAAGGCCCCTCAGACCTTCTACCCAGTCCTTCTTATTACATAATACCACCTACCTCTGATCCATCTCTTTGCTTGGTCTATTCACCTCTTTCCAACAGCTATCCATCTGCCTTTTTGCACCTTCATACGCAGTGTTTAAGCCACATATTGGCCTCTAAACTGATGGACTACACCAATTGATCTGGTGGAAGTGGAGCTACTCTCTCCTAGAATATACAAGCGTTTCTTTGCTTCCATATCACATGAACCGTTGCCAGAAAGACAGCCTCCCAGAAGCCTCTTTTATTGTCCAACACACCTCGTCTGGTTTTTTGTATCATGAAATCTACATCTGTTTCTGGCCTAATGAATCTCATCCCAGTTTGCTGTTGTAAAATAAACCATGTTGTAACTGCATAGGGACACATGAAAAACAGATGAAGGTTGGATTCCACCGAACAATTATTGCATAGCACACAACTCATGGAGCACTGAATTTTGCATCGACGCATGACATCATGTGTGAGAATTCGTCCCTGCAGTAAGAAATATGCAAACAACCTCACTGAAGGGGGTGCTTTTGCTTTCCATATCCATGCCCATGTCGGCTTGATGAGTGGGAAGGATGTTAACATTTTATAAAGCGATTTGGATGTAAACTCTTTTGATGCTTCCCATTTCCACTCAATCTTGTCTCTTGTTGTCTGCAATGTGATGTCTCTCATCCTGTTCATTGCCATCGATTCGTTGATGTTTGCTGGTTGGGGTAATATTTGGTGTGCTACTTGCCTTGCATCTCTAAGCGATATTCTTGGTATTCTTGATCCTTTGATGGAGACCGAGTGCTCTACCAGTGGGTATCCACTCCATGCATCATACCAAAAGGATATCGACGCTCTGTCCCTTATGCTCCACTGGGTTGACCATCCAAACAGTGAGAAGATCGAGAGTAGTGATGTCCAAAAAAACGAGCCTGACCTTCTCCACAGCCATGGGCCTTGTTGATCTCTCCCCATCCAGTACATAGGGGTAGCTATGGTTGTCCAAAGGGAGGTTGGTTGAGTGTAAAGTCTCCACCACCACCTCATGAGTAAAGCCACATTGTGCCATTGTAGATTTTTTATTCCTAACCCCCCCCCCACTTCTTTGGAATGCATAAGGTTTCCTAGTTCATTGGGTGAATTCCCTTTGATGAGCTGTCAGATTTTTCCCATAGGAAATCTCTGGATATTTTGTCAATCCTTTGTAACACCCACTTTGGCAACTTGAAACAAGTCATGTAGTACACCGATATGGCCAAAATTACTGCCTTTATAAACTCCAGCCTTCCTGCCCTTGATATGATCCTTCCCTTCCACCCTTGAAGTTTTTTGTCCAATTTTTCGATAAGCTGCATGAACTCCCTTCTTCTTGGTTTTTTGATAGTCAGTGGCATCCCTAAGTACGTGCACGGAAGGCTTCCTATTTGACATGACATGATCCCTTGTAGTGTAATTGTTTGCTGATCAGTTAGGTTAATCGGGATTAAATAGCTCTTTGTCAAATTAATACCCAGTCCCGAGACTTTTGAAAAAATACCCAACAGAATATTCAGCATTGCCACCCCCTCTCTCCTCGGCTGATGAGATAATTGCCGTATCGTCCGCATATTGGAATGCTATGAAGGAGTTATGGATTCTGGGCGTAATCTACAGGTCTACCAAGCCATCCAGTCGCTGAATCATTTTCTGTAGCACATCCACCCCTAATATGAATAACATCGGTGAAAGAGGGTCCCCTTGTCGTAACCTTTTCTTGTGCATGACAAATTGAGATGCAGTTCCATTAACCAATACTCTAGACGATGAGGTGGAGAGTATCGTATGTATCCAAGCGATCCATTTCACCGGGAATTTCCTTGCTGCCATTACCTGCCTTAAGAATTCCCAGCTGATCGAATCAAACGCTTTCATGAAATCAATCTTAAAAAACACCCCTTGTGCCCTTGAATTAGCCATGTTAAAGGATCTCTCGAGTTGCCAGAAAGTTTTCTGAAATCTGTCTTCCTTGCACAAACGTTGTCTGATTTGTGTCTATGAGGTGTGGCAGTCTAGCTCTCAGTCTATTGGAAAGGATTTTGGAGATGATTTTTGGAATTGCATTTACCACACTAATCGGTCTGAAGTCCGATCCTGTTTCAGGATGATCCTTCTTTGGTACCATGATTATGTTTGCCCTATTCAGCCCGTCGAAGTCGATTTCTAACCTTGAGAATCGATCAACTATCTTGAGGATTGTTGGCCTGAGGATATGCCAATAGGATTGCAAGAACTCTGTCGGTATCCCATCGGAACCCGGGGCTTTGTTCCTTGCCAGCTTTCTTACTGCCCAGTCTACTTCTTCTTCCCCTATGTCAGCTGCAAGGTCGAGAAGTGAGCTGTCCTCCTCAGAATCTTCGTATAAGGCCTCTGGTTTGAATTGGATTGTTTGATCAGATGTACCCAGAGTTGTCTGCAAGTGGTGTTGCAATGCTGCTCTAATTTGCCCAACGTCCCCAAGTACCTGATTTTGCCATCTCAGTGTACTTATCGTGTTCCTCCTTGCTCTAGACGATGCAAACATATGAAAAAACCTCGTGTTCTTGTCCTCTTCCGCTAGCCACTTACATCGAGCTCGTTGTCTCCACTTGATTTCATCATTAGTAATCAGCTCATATGCCTTTTCCCTTATTTTGTTTCTTAAATAGTATTAATGTCGAGCTAGTCTTCTCTTTTCCTCAATTGTGTCAAAGAACATGATTGCCTTTTTGCAGCTGTCTAGCATTGAGCTTGCATTCGTGAACTTTTGTTTGTGCCATTGGGTCAACTCCCTATGCGTCAATGCTAGTTTTGATTGAAACAAATCTTCTGGTTTTTCACGTGCACCACTTTGCAAGCCCCATGTGCGCGAGATTAAAGGTCCAATTTCTTTGTATCTTAGCCAGAACACCTCAATCCTTCTGGGCTTTGCTCTGGTTGCAGGTTGTTTACAATGAAGTATCAAAAGGACATGATCCGACACTATCATTTCATTGGCAGTGAGGTGAATGATCGGGAAGACTGAGGTCCAATGTGGAGACACAAAGATCCTATCAATTTTTGAGAATATGACCTCGGGTCTTTTATTCGACCATGTGTACCCTCTGTTCTGAAGTTGAACATCTAAAATTCCTGCCTGTCTGATAAAATCATTGAAACCGTCCGTCAGACCGATTGCTCTATAGTCTGCTGACCTGTCCACCATCCATCTAACCAGGTTGAAATCACCTGCTAGGATCCAAGGGTGCTCTACCAATCTTGAGAGGTCGTGCAGCTCCCTAATGAATTCATGCTTTTGATCATCAGTGGCCGGCCTGTAAACAGATGTAATGAGCATTTGCTGATTGGTCGATGGTTGCTTCAATAAGGCCGAGCAAGTGTGTTGTGTACTCCATGATGTTATGAGGGTGTATTCTCGTTTCCAAGCAATAATACAACCCCCCGAGGTGTTTACTGCATCTATATGGACTACTTGAGGACAAAAATAAGATGGCAGAAATTTCATTACCGCACTAACATTACATGAGTTCAATTTGGTTTCTTGCAAGCAACAAATATCTACCCTTGCAACTCTTATAAGACCTCTAACCACCATGCATTTATTCTTATCTCCTAACCCTCTGACATTCCAGATCATTAATTTAAATGTATCGAATTTATACATGTACGATTTTGAGCATCCCCTGACCCCCTTGTTAGTTCTAAAGACATTTACTCCTCATCTGACATTTCATCGTCAGTGTGCCCGAAATAATCATGTACTTAGGATCATCTTGGGTTGGTGATAGGCCATTCTCAATCCGGGTAATGGCAAGATCACCCGTGCTTTGGTTTAAATGATTTGTGTCCCTATGGTGGTTGTCTTCTGAAATGATTTGGATTACATCTTGCACCGTCAACCCACATCTTTCTGCAATGGGCCTGCATTGGGTCGGGCCCAAGGTTACTTGAAAAAAGCCTTGGGGATTTTGGAATATGTCCACATCTTCTGGGTTTTTGACCGGCCTGTTTCCTTATGATGTTGATTCGTGGGCTTTTCTCTTTCTTTCCCTTCTGGCTGATCTACGAAGGTGTGCCAGGGTGTCCTCCTAATTTACCAGTACCATCTGCATGTCCTGTGCTCCTCGGGAAGTCTGCCCTTTTCTCTTTTTCTGCTGCCTTTTTACCTTTTTGTGCCTTGTCTCTTCCTTTCACAGAAGTTTCTACTTTCGGGGTTGCGTGTTGGTGGCCTTCTGCTACATCGTACATACTGAGATGTGTTTGGTGGTCTCGAGACTGCATCCCCCTTGTTGTTATTCTCTCCCTCGAGTCAGGAGCCAGTTCATACTGTTCCAGGCGACATATTTTTTGTGGCGGAGGGATGCGAATGCTTGTTATGGGTGTGGGTAGACCCGCCTCATCATCAACTCCATCATCTTGAGAAGGGACGACAATCGATTTCAATTTTTGTGGCTGGATCGGTGCAGAAGTTTGTGTTGCATGTCGTTGTGGGGCTTGTTCGGTCGAGAGTAGAGAGGATATTGAAACCTAGGCGGCCTAGGTTATGGACAATTTTTCGTTTAACTAACAATTAGAAACTTAATTTCAATCTCACCAAATGCAATTACAATACACAATGATTCAAATTAGTATGCGGAAGCGTAATACAATTTCTCAATTAATCAACTCAAGTATATGTCACTAACTCCTATTTAAGCAATTTAATCACAATTAACACAATACAAATAGGAATTAGTAAATTGAAATGGCAAAGAGTAAAGAGATGGCTCAATCGCGTGTTGACGGAGTTCGGCTTGCACCAATGCCTCGCCTACGTCTCCGGGTCCCCGGTGCCCCCGCTTCTTGCGGTAAAAAGCCCGGTCCGCTTCAATAAACAAAGTTGCAGTACAAAAGTGGAATCCAACTCTCTTTACACACACCGGTAGAGTAATTGGACCCTAGATTTAATCAAACGGTTCACAATGGAAACAAAAGAAAGTAGATAATGGTTCTCTAAACTAATAGCACAACTAATCTCTCAATAGATAATGGAACAATTTGGCTAATTAAAATTGGGAGATTATGAAATGGATTTAGCTATTTAATGATAAGCTCAAAGGCACAATAATGGCTGCTGGAAAGTTTTCTTGTTTTTGCTAAAGGTTTTTGTGAAGTAAAAGTGAAGAAGATGGTCCCCTTTTATATCTTTTCATTTCTGCACAAAATTAGGTTTTCGGAACATAGCGTTATAACGCCAAGTTATATAGATAACACAGCGTTATAACGCCATCATGAGTTAGGACAAAATTTTATGACGTTAGATTTGTATTTTTGTGCAGGTTGTACTTAGCGTTATAACGCCAATCTATGTATAAAACATAGCGTTATAACGCACGTCCAAGTCAGGACAAAATTTTGTGACATTTGAATTTTGAACTAGCGTCATAACGCCAAGTATGGCGTTATAACGCTATGCCAGAATTTCCAGTACTTAGAAGATTTAGTCCTCTTTGAACACACTGGCGTTATAACGCATGGTATGACGTTATAACGCCAACTCTCTGGAAATTTGGTTGAAAAATATGTTTTTGAGCAAAATGATGTTTTTGAGAAAATTGAATTCATCATGATGATCTTATACAATATTTAAGACTTAATTTCAACCATTTGGAATTTATCAAATCATTTATTATTTTAAAATGAGGTTTCAAAATTTGCATCGTTCTAGCGTTATAACGCTTATCCTGGCGTTATAACTCTAGAGTTCAGGACTTAACCAAATTGGCCAAGTACCTTACTCTGGCGTTATAACGCCAAATGTAGAGTTATAACGCTATATGTCAGGACTTAGCCAATTTGGCCAAAAACCTGACTTTGGCGTTATAACGCTAGTATTAACGTTATAACGCTAACTCTCTGGAATTTTGGTGAAAATTTTGCACTTTTGAAAAATAATGTTTTTGGACAAATGAATTTTATATTCATAAACTTTAGCAATATTTAAGAGTTATTATTGCTATTTTGGAATTTATTGCTATCTTAGTCTATTTTAAATTTCCATTTTAAAATCTTAAAATTCTGGCGTTATAACGCCTTAATTGGCGTTATAACGCCAAGTACAATGTTCCTTGTACTTAGCCATTTCGCAGGGTTGTGCACATTGGCGTTATAACGCCATGTTGAGCGTTATAACGCTAATATGTATTTTGTTCTGAATGTTGCTATTTGTGTTTTAACTCCCAATTTTAAATAACCAAAGTTCCAAGAAGTTAAACCTATATTCTTCTATAATTTCTTGAGATCTTCAGCTCGTAATTCCTTGGTTTAACTCCCCTTGCTTAACTTGATCTTGCTTTGAATATCCTACATCAATTCTCACAAATTTTGATGAGATTACACGTTGTTTTGCAAATCAACAAACTTGAGAAATTATTTGAGTCAACAATCTCCCCCTTTTGTTGATTTGCAAAACCCTAAATCATATGTGCACAAGAGATGAAAAGATTTTAAGAGTTTGTGCACATATAAATTATTCTCCCCCTTTTTGAAAATCATACAAAAGGGATTCAAAATTGATTTGAACGTTGTTTCTAGCTCCCCCTTACTAATAGCTCTCTCTCAAGTTGTGCTTTTCGAAATTCTTGAAAGATTTTGCTATTTTAACATGTGTCTTGTTTGAATGTTAGCTATGGCTCCCCCTCAAAGCATGCATACCCCCCTCAAATCATATATTCCAATGTACTAATTTTTTTTTTAAAATTGAATGTGTTCAATCACAAACTTTTATGATCAATCAAGAAATTGAATTTGACAAGGAAGTAAATCATATGTAACTTATGACATCATATCAAACGCATCATGCAAGGATACTAAGCGTTTTGTTCACATACAAACATAACATGTTTTTCATAGCAAACACCAACATAGCATAGGTTCAACAAACACACAAACAAGCATAGCAAGCAACATTTAAAACAAGGAAACTAATTTAGAACACTAAACCTAAGCGTCGGGCTCACTCCTCACATGCCTCACCCATCTCGATGTCCTCATGTACCGGCTCCACTGCATCACTTCCTTGCGCCACCTCTCCTTGAGAAGCACTTGAAGACCCAATGGTTGGTCTTTTCTTCTTCTTCCTCTTCCTCTCCGGAATCTCGAGCCCGAGACGCTCTACCATTTTGATTTTGAAGTTAACGTGATCTTGGTAGAATTGTTCATATTGCCCTCTCATCCAACCTTGAAACTCCGTATTTGAGGCATAATATTCCGCTTGACGTGCTTCCATGACACTCTTCCTATTTCCCATTTGCCCCATGCTTTCTTCCATATCCACTTGCCGTTTCTCCATACGGTCATTTTGCACTTGGATATTATTCAAGGCGGCAAGAATTGCTTGAATGTCTTCGGTGTTGGATGGTGCAAAGGCTTGAGTTTGAGAGGTTTGACCTTGTGGTTCGGATTGGTCCTCGGGATTGGGATCGGTATATTGGTTGATAGCCGCATTTGGTTCCTTGATCCACCGATTCAAAGGATTGGATCGATTTATCCCATACTCTTTTGCCCCGGTATCCGCATCGGTGTCGATTAAAATCCACCCAATAGAGGTCATATGGTCCCAAAAGTTTAGAGCGGGGGTTAGTTCCAAGGACTTGGGTAACAGAATGTCGTTTGCCTTAATGATCTTGTGCACTAAGTGGGCATAAGGCAAGCTTTTGGAGGGATCGGTGTAAGCACCTTTCATGTGTCGGTAAATAATGTAGGGTATGTTGAATCGGCGTTCATTGAATGTGAGGAGATGCTTGAGAAAGAAAACCGTAAATGACTCAAGATTGGTCTTGTATTTGGCTTTGGGGGTTAGGATGTTGTTAAGGAAAATGTATGGTACCTTATGCACGGTTGGCAACTTTGTTGAGTAAGCGGCCATATTGAACCATTGTTGGTAGAGGATTACCGGATCCTCCTCTACCGGCCACTTCTTCATGATGTACACTTCATCACCCTCATTTGCTAACCCTATGACCTGAGCAATTGAGTCGAGGGTGATATGGATTTCCCTACCCCCCAAGTAGGTAATCAACGAGTGGCATTCTTCGCCAATTTGGAGATTTGCATAGAAGGCTCTTACCAATGTCTCATTGAAGGGTTCGTCGCATTCGAGAAGCGGCCTCCAACTCCAGTGGTTGATGTATTTCTCCACTAGGTTGCCTTCCCACTCCGGAAGCGAGCCGTGACGGATGTAGTAGTAGCATGTGGCGATTGCTCGATTTTTGGTCCCGGAGAAATTCACGAAGGCATCCTCGTCTCGAAAGAGGTATCGGTTACCCACAGCGACCTTCATGTTTGGCTTGACGCGTGGTTGCTGAGATGCGGCTGGAATGGTTGCGGGAGAGGGTTGATCGATGATAGGCGGAAGGGAAAGGAAGTCAGCCAGAGGACAGTCATCGTTTGAGTCCCCGTCGTTTCCGGCTTGGCTAGTGGAACCCTCCTTGCGACGGATGAGTAGCTTCTTTCCATGAGAGGTCATTTTTAGGGTTTTGGTGGGAGAGGGAAGTAGAGAGAGTTTTGGAGAAATCCGTGCAGAGAAAGGAGAAGAGGGTGAGAAGAAGAGATGAGATATGAAAGGAAATGGAGTTTGGAGTAGAGAGAAAGGAGTATTTGGAGGAAGAGATGCTAGGGTTTTGGTGCCTTTTCACGGATTAGAAGAAGAGAGTGGATTTGGTTTGGAAGAGAAGGGGTTGGAGAAGAAGAAGGGTCGATTTTAATTAACTTAAGCTTCTGGCAACTTAGCGTTATAACGCCAACTTTTTGCTTGTAACTAGCGTTATAACGCTACATCATGGTGATTCAGAGTGGCGTTATAACGCTACAGTGGAGTTATAACGCTAACTTAAGGGCATAATTGGAATTTGGGTTTGAGACATATTATGGCGTTATAACGCCAGATTTGGCGTTATAACGCTAACTATCAAGGATTTGACTGAAGGAACGAAGTCACAGGTCATCTATACCGTTATAACACCATATCGAGCGTTATAACGCTATACTTGGATTGTGTAGATAACTATTGCGCTGTGCTCTGTAACAGGATAGCGTTATAACGCTAGAGTTGGCGTTATAACGCTAGACGGCGCTGAGTTCAGTTTTCCCTGCTGAACTTCATTTCAGCCTACAGGTTTGCTTGCTATGCTCTTTTAACACAGTTATACACAACTTTGAAACTCTAATTGAGGCTTAGATGATTCAGTTTAATTCTAGCATACCTAATTTGAACCTCAACTCACAGAATTGTTGTGTATTCAAGGGTTTTGTAAAAATGTCCGCTATTTGATTGTTTGTAGCTACATGAACCAATTCAATATCGCCCCTTTCAATGTGGTCACGAATAAAATGATGTCGAATGTCTATGTGCTTAGTGCGTGAATGCAAAACGGGATTCTTTGACATTTGAATAGCGCTAGTGTTGTCACAAAAGATGGGTACCTTACGAAAGTGCAAGTTATAATCGTTCAAGGTATGTGTCATCCAAAGGATTTGAGTGCAACAACTACCCGCCGCAACGTACTCGGCCTCCGCGGTTGAAAGAGCCACGGAGGTTTGTTTTCGACTAGACCAAGACACAAGCGAACCACCAAGAAATTGACATGTTCCGCTTGTGCTCTTTCGATCCATTCGATCACCGGCAAAATCGGCGTCGGTGTACCCTATCAAACTTAGTTCTGTTTGTCTACCATACCAAAGTCCCAAATTTAGTGTACCCTTAACGTATTTAAGAATTCTTTTTACGGCTATTCCGTGGGACTCTTTGGGGTTGGCTTGAAATCTAGCACATAGACACACGACATACATAATATCCGGCCGACTAGCCGTTAAATACAGTAAACTACCTATCATAGCTCGGTATTGTGAGATGTCCATCTTTTGTCCACTCTCATCCGAGTCAAGATTCACATTTGTTGCCATGGGTGTTTTACTCGACTTGCCCTCCTCCATGCCAAACTTTTTGATCAATTCTTTCGCATACTTCGTTTGGCTTATGAAAATGCCTTCCGGTGTTTGTTTGATTTGAAGACCCAAGAAAAATGTGAGCTCTCCCATCATGCTCATCTCAAATTCATCTTGTGGAATTTGATAACCTTGTTGAGGTGTTGTATTTTCATCTTCGTTTTCATCATCCTCATTCAAGGCATTGATTCCATCACCTCCTCCTTGATTTTGTTCATTGATCGGTTCATGTTGAGGTGTGCCGTCGTTGTGAGTTTCTTGCTCAACCATCATGTTTCTCCTCTCTTGGTTCTCATCATTCACTTCTTGTCTTGAATCATCAATTCCTACAATGTTAAGGCTACCAATCTCGGCCCGAACATTAGCACTTTCATTGAACTTAACATTGATGGACTCAACAATTATGTTTTGAGATGGTACATAGATTCTATATGCCTTACTAGTCAATGAATATCCTACGAAGGTGCCTTCAAATGATTTTGGATCAAATTTGTTTGTTCTTTGAGATTGGTCAAGTACAAAACATTTGGAACCGAAGACCTTGAAATATGAGATATTAGGCTTACGACCCATCCACAATTCGTATGGTGTTTTCATAAGGATGGGTCTAAGACCAATTCGGTTAATTACATAACATGCCGTATTAACCGCTTCGGCCCACAAGGACTTGGGAAGTGAGGAGTCATTCAACATGGTTCGGGCTAATTCTTGTAGAGTTCGGTTTTTCCTTTCAACAACCCTATTTTGTTGAGGCGTTCTAGGAGCCGAATATTCATGCCTATAACCCCTAGTTGAACACAACTCATCAAATTGAGCATTTTCAAATTCACCACCATGATCACTTCTAATCTTGTTAATTTTCAATCCTTGTTCATTTTCAACCCTATTGCAAAACTCAACAAACCGTTCAAACGTCTCATTCTTGTGACTTAAGAAGAGACACCAAGTGAACCTACTATAATCATCAACAATAACACACATATATCATCTTTTACCAAGATTCAACACATTAATAGGACCAAACAAGTCGATATGTAGCAATTGTAATGGTTGGTTGGTAGATACTATGTCCTTAGATTTAAAGCTAGATTTAGTTTGTTTACCTTTCAAGCAAGCTTCACATACATGATCCAACTCGATCTTGCTCAAAAGTAGTCCTCTTACTAAATCATGCTTAATTACATTCTTGATTGTATCGATGCTCAAATGAGCCAATCTTCTATGCCAAAGCCAAGATTGGTTAGTTATAGCACTAAAACATAGTTCACCTTGATCAAAATGATTGAGATACAAGTAGTATACACCATTTTGACGTTTTCCTTGGTAAATCAACTCATTGGTTTTGCAATTCATTAGATGGCAAGCATTAGAGTCAAATTTCACATGATAACCGGCATCACACAATTGGCTTATACTGAGTAAATTATAGTTCAAACCATCTACTAAATAGACATTTGAAATGGTTAGGTTTTGGTTACCAATCGAACCTATACCTATAATCTTACTCTTCCTTTGATTACTACCAAAAGTAACGGATCCCCCATCATGAGATTTTAGGGATATAAAGTTTGATTTGGACCCGGTCATGTGATGAGAACATCCACTATCTATTATCCAAGCGTTTTCTTTATGTGTTGACATCAAGCAAACCTACAAGATAATGCATTAGTAATAATCAACACATAAAATTAAACTCCCCCTAAATATTTGACAATTATGAATCTATGGGGAATATGCAAGGCACACCTTACATGTTGAGTTTAGGAACCCAAGCAACCTTCTTCAAGTTGCTCCCGTTCCTAAAACCACACTCTAGTGATATATGACCATGTTTGCAACAATAGTTGCAAAATGCACTAGTTGGAGGGTTGATGCGTTCCTTAACAAACCGATTTGTATAGTCATTTTTAAGTTCTTGAGCTTGACTCCTAGGTTTGGGTGATTGAATTATGTGAGTTTTATAATTGTTTGAGAAAGTTTCATGTTGGAAAGCAACTCTTGGTTTCTCAACTTGTTGAGAATCAATATAGGCATGATTGGTACCTTTAATCACATACCGCCACCCGGTTGGTTCCCTATGGTAAGCGTTCTTGGACCAAGATGGATTAAAATACTTAGGTGTTGGTTTATTCTTGGTGTGGTTGCCATTGCTAAACATATACCTATATGCATGATTTGGTACATTGTTCGGTTTTGGGTATTTAGAACCTTTGCCGTTGCTACCATGAGTTTGCTTTCCTTTTTCTTTTGGATCCTTAGGGTTGTTGGATGAAGAAGAGGGTGAACTCTTCTTAAATCCTAGACCCGATTTATCATGAGGTTTTTGTCCCTCAAACAACCGACTTAAATCCATCCTTGTGCTACTTTTCAATGCACAAGTGGATTTCAAGGATCCGATTTCCTTTTCCATATTTTCTTTATCAAGTTTTAACTTTACAATAGTTTCAATGTGTTTGTCACAAATCTTTACCTTGGTTTCACATTCATTTACCTTGGACTCAAGCTCAAGAATCCTATTATTTAAACTCCCAATTTTACCATCTCTACTCACTATGGCATGATTAGCTTCAATTAGAAGTTTGCTTAAACCTAAGAATTTCAAGTTTCAAGGAATTTTCTTTAGTTTGATTGCTTGTGTTGCTACTAGAATACTCATCATCATCATCCGATTCATCATCGGATGGAAGTCCTAGACAAAATTTAACCTCATTTGAGTTTAGAGATACCTTTGCCTCAACGGATGAGGTTGAAGCATTAAAGTCATCCTTGGATTCTTCATTTTCCGTTTTCTTCTCCTCTACCGATTGTTCATCCTCCATCGATTTTGCCTCTTCCATTTGTTGTGCGTCCTCTAACGGTTTCTCTTCTTGTCCTTCATCCACTTTCTCAACTCGGGCAAGTGCGAATCTCTTGATGAGTTCAATCACTCCCGGATCGGTAACTTGATTCTTTGATATGATAGCATCAAGATCAACCTTCTTCTTGGTCTCCTCATTGTCTTCCATGAGGCACTCATCATCAACTATTGCCATGAGTGCATAGGGTGTTTGAGGGTCATTTGATTGTTCCGCTACACACTCATCTCCTTCACAATCTTCTTCTTCCCAAGTTTCGGCTTGCATAGCCTTGGGATTTCTTCTACCTTTAAATCCATCTAGCTTTTGCCCCCCTCTTTGATCTTGTCTCTCAATTCCGTCTTGGGTTTTCATTTGAGGAAACAATCTATAGCAAGTGTGAATTGTATGACCTTCTTTGTCACACATCAAACATACTATTCTCTTTCCCTCTTCTTCCCTTTTTGAATTGAGCCTTCTTTCGTATGCGAATAGACCTTGGATCATTTTGGTGAGTATCGGTATCTCCTTGTTGTGATCTTGCCCAAAGTCTTTGAAAGGGTTTGTCTCAATTTGGTTTCTAGTATTGGAGGATGAAGGGTTATGGTAAGGTTTAGAGTTGTTGTATGGCCTTGAGTTTTGTGCCGCTAGTGCAACGGGTTTGTGACCTTGATCTTCTCCTATTTGACGGAGAGTTTTCTCAAAGGTTTTGAGGAATGAGTAAATCTCTTCGGGAGTGAATGGTACCTCTCTAGCATTATGCATAGCTTCCAAGGAGCTCATGTAACCTTGCCATGATGGCCTTCTCATCATAATCCTTATGAGCTTGCTAGCTACTTTGCAAGGTGTCAACGGGTCACCTATTTCAACAAAATCATTTGTCAAAAGGGTTAGCCTAGTATACATATCCTCAATAGACTCATCATCTCCAATCCTAAAGTTTTCAAATAAGGATTGAAGACCGGCACCCCTAGACCGTTTCAACAAGTCATTTCCCTCATATTTTCTCAATAGGGCACGCCACATATCATATGCATTAATGGCTTCACCAAAGATTGGTGCAATTGACTCATGCACCGATGCCAAAATTGCATTTACCGCTTGGTCATTTTCTTTCTTTTTCATAAGAGATGGTATGGTTAATTTGTTATCCGGGCTATATTCCGGTACAAACTTGGTTGTGACCACTTCTAATAAGTCCATGATACCCAGGTAGTTAGTCATGCACCTCTTCCAATACCCAAAGTTCTTACACCCTTGCCCCAACACGGGAGGTGAAGAAAAATGCCTAAGTGGGTTGGCCATTTGTTTGGTATGACAATTGATCTTAGCTTGTAATTAAGACGGTTCCTAACTATCAAGCACAACTTTGCAAACCTAGGCGGCCTAGGTTATGGACAATTTTTCGTTTAACTAACAATTAGGAACTTAATTTCAATCTCACCAAATGCAATTACAATACACAATGATTCAAATTAGTATGCGGAAGCGTAATACAATTTCTCAATTAATCAACTCAAGTATATGTCACTAACTCCTATTTAAGCAATTCAATCACAATTAACACAATACAAATAGGATTAGTAAATTGAAATGGCAAAGAGTAAAGAGATGGCTCAATCGCGTGTTGACGGAGTTCGGCTTGCACCAATGCCTCGCCTACGTCTCCGGGTCCCCGGTGCCCCCGCTTCTTGCGGTAAAAAGCCCGGTCCGCTTCAATAAACAAAGTTGCAGTACAAAAGTGGAATCCAACTCTCTTTACACACACCGGTAGAGTAATTGGACCCTAGGTTTAATCAAACGGTTCACAATGGAAACAAAAGAAAGTAGATAATGGTTCTCTAAACTAATAGCACAACTAATCTCTCAATAGATAATGGAACAATTTGGCTAATTAAAATTGGGAGATTATGAAATGGATTTAGCTATTTAATGATAAGCTCAAAGGCACAATAATGGCTGCTGGAAAGTTTTCTTGTTTTTGCTAAAGGTTTTTGTGAAGTAAAAGTGAAGAAGATGGTCCCCTTTTATACCTTTTCATTTCTGCACAAAATTAGGTTTTTGGAACATAGCGTTATAACGCCAAGTTATATAGATAACACAGCGTTATAACGCCATCATGAGTTAGGACAAAATTTTATGACGTTAGATTTGTATTTTTGTGCAGGTTGTACTTAGCGTTATAACGCCAATCTATGTATAAAACATAGCGTTATAACGCACGTCCAAGTCAGGACAAAATTTTGTGACGTTTGAATTTTGAACTAGCGTCATAACGCCAAGTATGGTGTTATAACGCTATGCCAGAATTTCCAGTACTTAGAAGATTTAGCCCTCTTTGAACACACTGGCGTTATAACGCATGGTATGACGTTATAACGCCAACTCTCTGGAAATTTGGTTGAAAAATATGTTTTTGAGCAAAATGATGCTTTTGAGAAAATTGAATTCATCATGATGATCTTATACAATATTTAAGACTTAATTTCAGCCATTTGGAATTTTATCAAATCATTTATTATTTTAAAATGAGGTTTCAAAATTTGCATCGTTCTAGCGTTATAACGCTTATCCTGGCGTTATAACTCTAGTGTTCAGGACTTAACCAAATTGGCCAAGTACCTTACTCTGGCGTTATAACGCCAAATGTAGAGTTATAACGCTATATGTCAGGACTTAGCCAATTTGGCCAAAAACCTGACTTTGGCGTTATAACGCTAGTATTAACGTTATAACGCTAACTCTTTGGAATTTTGGTGAAAATTTTGCACTTTTGAAAAATAATGTTTTTGGACAAATGAATTTTATATTCATAAACTTTAGCAATATTTAAGAGTTATTATTGCTATTTTGGAATTTATTGCTATCTTATTCTATTTTAAATTTCCATTTTAAAATCTTAAAATTCTGGCGTTATAACGCCTTAATTGGCGTTATAACGCCAAGTACAATGTTCCTTGTACTCAGCCATTTCGCAAGGTTGTGCACATTGGCGTTATAACGCCATGTTGAGCGTTATAACGCTAATATGTATTTTGTTCTGAATTTTGCTATTTGTGTTTTAACTCCCAATTTTAAATAGCCAAAGTTCCAAGAAGTTAAACCTATATTCTTTTATAATTTCTTGAGATCTTCAGCTCGTAATTCCTTGGTTTAACTCCCATTGCTTAACTTGATCTTGCTTTGAATATCCTGCATCAATTCTCACAAATTTTGATGAGATTACACGTTGTTTTGGAAATCAACAAACTTGAGAAATTATTTGAGTCAACAGATATCATCTCTCTCACCTCCGGTGGCAGGTTGTCAGCGGCAGTGTGCCCAATAATTTCCATTAAAGCTTTCTTGCTTATGACCACCGAATCTGAATCCGATGAATCCCCACTGAATGCCCATCCTGGAAAGGATTCTGCTTCTGGCTGGGTGTAATACTTCGTCGGTGCCCTTGGCATGTCAGTTTGATTGTAAATAGGTCCTTGTACCCATTTTAGTGGTGTTACCTTCACCGAGATTTCTAAGCCCCCCATAATTGCCGCCACAGTCTTGGGGATTCTCTTAAGGTCTGTGGTTGCTATAACCACCTGCCATTCCGTGAGATCCCCCTCAACTTGTTGCGGAATGGAACCCAGATATGTTCCAATAGAGGATACCATATGTCTTACCTCCCTTTCTATCCACAGACTTGGGGTGATACCCTCCAGCTTGATCAGCACCTTGTAGCTTGGAATGTTTATTGAGGAATCGTCATGAGGCGACCACTCATTAAAGGTCAGTCCATTGTCCCACAATTCCTTGGGCATGCTGCGGATGAAGTCTACCGGCAGTACCCTGGTCGGCAGACGGATGAGATGCATGTTCCAAGGTAGTTTTGCCACTGATACCTCATGCTGCTTAACTAGACCTGTTTTGGCAGCAAGCTGTGCCACTTCCTGGAGGCTGAAGTGGATATCTGTATCTCCTGAATACATAACCATCGTTTTTTCATGAGCATTCTGACCTCTTCTATGTAGATGTCATCCCTGTCATGAAACATAGCACTTTGTCTTGTCTACCGTCGGACATCATAGGCTCCTCCTCTGCCACAAGGTTTTGTGTTAACTCTTGGAACGATGGTTTGATTCTTTTCATGATCTTTGGAGGTTGAGCAGATGGAGGGTGAGGTGAGGTATGTGGGTATACATTGCACTGAGACCCAATGTGGTCGTCCGCCCAGCATTTTCCACACTTTGCCTGGTAGCCACAGTTGGCCTTTTCGTGTCCTCTTCTGCAGCATTTGAAGCAGTGCCCCATCCACTCTGGGAAGTAAGGTGAAGGTGGAAACCTGAGTCTGGATGGACTGTGGGGAGAGGTATAAGTGTAGGTGTTTTGAGGCGATTTTTGTGGGGAGGTTTGTGTGAGTGGTGGAGAGTTTGTGTAAGGTGGAGAGTTCGGGTTGAGCTGCGAGGTTTTGGTTGATGTTGGAGTTGTTTGGTCTGTGTTTTGTGTGATTTGAGTTCTCATGGTTTGGACGACTTTCCATTCCTCTGCCATTCTCTCTTCCTTAGTTTATCCTCTCTCTCTCTAAACTTTTTCCTCTCTCTCTAAAATTCAAAGTTTTTAGCAATATGCAAAGAAAAATACAACAACACTGATTAGGTTTTAGTCTCCATCTCTAGCCACCCTAACTACTCTTGCTCTTTGCCTTTTCTTTTATTTTTAATTGCTAACAGAGTGCTCAATTAATGACACAAAAATCAGAGAAAGATTATCCATCATAACAAATTTCATAAAAAGAAGGCAAAGTCACAATAACCCTGCACGCAACACCAAAATCAGTTAATAAGAAAAAACACTAAATACAAGAAAATATTGTATTAAACCAAAATTATCTTTAATTGGTTCCATCCATCGCCTTCAGAATTTTCCATGAAAGCTCACACAAGCCATCTCCTTCATTACAACCAATGCAAAACAAAAGACTTGCTCGACCACTTTCTAACTGAAGCATGTCTCCTCCTAGTCCCAACTGAAGCATCTGAATTAGGGTTTAGTCGAGCCACCACCAACATGTCGGCCACCTTCCTCCCCTCCTTGATCCTTCCTTTTTTCTTTCCTCTTCACTTAAGGGTGTCATGACGGGAAATCGAGCAAAGGAAAAGCCAAGGAGAAACATGAAATATTAGAGAGAAGGCAGAGATATTAGAGAGAGGGATGGCGAAGAGCAGAGAGAAGGTTTTCTTAGTGAGATTAGATAGAGAAGGCGGAGAGCCATATACTCTAGATTAGAGAAAGAGAAAAAAAGAAGAGAAATTTGTCTAAATGCCACTCAATATGGCGATTGTCGAAATGCCACTTAACAACAACAAATTGTCTAAATGTCATTAAATTTCAAATTAGTTTGCCAAAATGCCATTAACTCTATTTTAATACAATTTAAAAATAAACAAAACAAAATATATCCAAAATATCTCTTTCTCCTTCTTCTTCTCCTCTTTCTCTCTCTCTCTCTTCCTCTCCTTCTTCAACTGTTGGTCTGTATCCAATACGCAACCTACTAAAACAAATGTATCCACTTTTCGCATTTACCCCGTAATATAACTCTTTACTTGTGTTTTAGCCCTCAGCAAGCAACAAATGAATACTAATGGGAAATCTGCACTAACTCAATAGTTTAAAACCAAATTCGATGACAGAGCTACCAAAAAGAACGAGTCTGATCTCTCACCTCATCAGTCTTTTTACAAAACAGGCTATACTCTACGAATTAATCTTAGAATTCACTTTTCTGTTCTTGACCTTGATTTTTTTCTATTTATATGGCTGGGAGTTTTTGAACGAGGCACTTTACTATATATCATTGTCTAACATCGCGACACTGTTCACGAATGAACGGTGCCGTTTTTCCTTTTTTTGCACCAAACGCCTGTCAACGTGTTGTTCTCCCCTCAGAGCACTTTTGTTTTCCCCAATCCAAGATAGAAAAGAATACCTAAAGAGCTTTAGAGAGAGAAGCAAAATGTTCTTATTAAACTATATAATGCACTTTGTCCTCTGCTGCTTGACGTGTGTAATTGGCTGCAAATCCTCTGCTGCTTGACGCGTGTAATTGGCTGCAAACATATAATTATTCAAAAAATTTCCTTTGCCGTCAAAAAATTTCCTTTGCCATCAAATTTTCTTTTTTTCTGTCGTTGGATTTGTTTTGCTATCGTCGAATTTTGTTCTTCTTCGCGCGAAGCACAAACCTATATCTATTACTTTACTATATATCATTCTACGATATTTGACATTGTTCAATCGTGAATAGTGTCGTTTTTCTTTTTTTTCTTTATTTTGCGCAGCTTTTTTTGGCGCAACTTTTTCTTTTCGCAATTTCTTCTACCTCTGTCTGTGTGTTTCTTCGTATGATTGACGTGTTGTACTGTCTATTCGCTACAGTGCAGAACGTTTTTTTGCCGATTTCTTCTACCGCTCGCTGTGTGTTTGTTCGGATGGTTGACGCGTGTACTCTGTATTTCGTCTTCCAGTAAAGAAGACAGTGCTCCGTTTCTCATTCGCAACAATGCCAATTTTCTTTTTTCATTGATTTTTCCTGCTGCCTCCGTGCTCCCTCCGCTACTCGACGCGTGGTAATGATTTTTTCTGTCGCATTTATATGCGCGGAGCGCGTTTGCAAGCCTAGTTTGTATCATTTGACAAGAACTGACCCCATCCATAATTCCTCAATTTATTTTTATCACATTTATCTCAACCACCAAAAGGGGTTCTAAATTGGGAAAAAGGTGGTTTCATTCTAGTAATGCTAAAGCACTTATTATGCTTGTGTAAGTGGACTTTGTGCTTATATGTGCCTTTAATTGTGTCCATATTGTCTGTAACAATGTAAGACATCATCTGTCAAGTTTCCAGAGTTGCACAAAGCAATCAGGTATCTAAATTGCAAGGTTGGAAAAAGTGTTACTAGTGAGTTAAAAATGTCCAACAGTAAATGCAAAAGCAAGGCTGCAATTTTAGCCAGTACATATCAGTACCACATATACAATACGAATCAGTTGTGAAGAGTCGCAAAAGAGATGAAGGGGAAGAGGTGAGGGTATTTAGGGTATATTTTTATTTCTTTATCTTTTAATTGTATTAAAATAAAGATAGTGGCATTTAGGCAAACTGATTTGAAATTTAATGGCATTTAGATAATTTATTGTTATTGAGTGGCATTTCGACAATTGTTCTGTTATTGAGTGGCATTTAGACAAATTTCCCAAAAAAGAATTGAGCGACATGAGAATAGATTAGGGCTTCTTGTTAGCTTGAAGTCTTGATCTTGGTTTGACAATTTGCAAAAAAAAAAAATTAGTGCTAACATTTGCACAATTGAGTTTTGTTGAAGTACAGATTAAAACAGATACATTTGATCATGGCAAAGTCCAGAAACATCATGTACTAGTCAAGTTGAGCATAATGACACAAGAAGCAAGCAAAACAGAGGCTCATAGAGCCTTCTGTTACAATAACGCATGACCAACTCATCATAATAGTTTGTAACCTATCACAACAGATTTCGAAGCGTCACAACGGGTTCCTAACAAGAGGACCCACAATACATGAGTTCGGAAGAAGAAAAGTCCTAGCCTTGCATTCCTGTAAACACATGTCCAACCCACCACAATGGATTCCAAACCCGTCACAACGAATTCCTGAAGGAGAAGGGTCCAGAAGTCAGTCAGAGAAGCAAACAAGGGCAAAATTGGAAAGTGCTCAACCCGTCATAACGTGTTTTGTAAAAAATTGAAGGGTTTATCAAAAATCAACATCTAGCGTTACAACGCTCTCTTTGGCGTTATGACGCCAGTCTGTCCAAACCCTCGAATCTGGCCACGGTAAAAACTCATGAAATCCATGACATAAAGCTTAGTGTTACAACGTCGTATCATAAAAACTAGTCAAAAAATGGTTAAGTACCAAATTATATGTGAAAACCGTTATAACGCTAACTTTGGCGTTATAACAGTAAGCCCTTTCAAAATAAAAATTGTTAAGCCTGAAAATCTCGTGATATCCGTTATGTAATGCCAAGTTGGCGTTATAACACTAGATCCAAAATTCAAATCCAGAACTATCCTGTCTTGACTTGCTGTAGCGTTATAACAGTATGTTTTGAATAGAACTAGTGTTATAACAGTATATTGAAATTCCAGAAAAATCAAATCCAATGTCAGGAAATTTTGTCTGTACTCTATGCGGCGTTATAATGCCAGAGTTTCTGTATGGTTGACATTATATCGCTAAGTACGATGACCTAATTATGTGCCATATGTGGGCACCTATAAATATATGGTTGTTGCCTCATTTCTTCTCCCTAAGAAACATACATGTTTTAAAACATTTGCAGCAGTCATTGATAACCTCATGAGCTCTCTTCATCTGGCCAAATACTTGCTCAATTCCCAAGTTTAAATAGTCTAAATAGATCTATAGATTTGTGAGAGATTGTTTGTGTGATTATTAACCATCGTTTATTCTTCTATATTTCTCTATTGAGTGTTGTAATTTGATAGCTTGGTTCTCCACCGGCGTGTGTAAGAGAGGCCAAGTTCGACACCGTGTAATTGGGTTGGTGCTCCACCATTGTGTAAGAGATACCAATTCCACCTTGTAATTGAACAATTGTTTTAGTGGAGCGGACCGAGCTTGTTACAACAAGAAGCAGGAGCGTTGAAAACCCAGAGACGTAGGCGTAGCCAAACTCCGTCAACATATTGATACTTCTCTCCTCTACTTCTTAAGCTTTTCTTTACTTATCTTGTTTTAAATTTAATTGAATTGCTTAGGAATAGATTTGTGATATTGTAATCGGTTTAATTGAATAATTTGTTTAATTGGAAAAATTGCAACTTAGTCCCTATCGCACCTAGGAATTTCATCTTAGTATTTAAAAGTATACCCCTATGTGTATCAAAGTGGGATCAGAGCGGGTTGAGCTTGTGAATTAAGGAACCCTTAATAGCAAAGATCAAATATATGACAACCAATAGGCATATTTCATTACCAACTTTTTTTGGGCCAAAATTGCAGAAAATTTGGATATTGGAAGAAATGCATGACCAACTACTTGAATATTCTTGATCTTTGGGAGGTCACCAAAAGATATACATCGAAATTGGACCCCGTCACAAACAAATTGTCTGCTAGTCCTCTATTAAAGAAAAGGGAAAATGGTCATGCGGTTAATGCAATCCTTACCTCCATACATGAGTCAATTGCACCAATCTTTGGATATGTAATAAATGTCCATGATATGTGGCAAGCATTAGTTCAAAAGTACGAGGAAAATGCTTTGATTAAGAGGTCTAGAGGAGTCGAATTGCAATTATTATTTGAAAACTTTAGAATATAACAAAATAAGTCTATTGAGGATATGTTCACTAGACTTACTCTGTTGACTAACAACTTTATTGAAATAGGTGATCCTTTGGAACCTTCAAAGATAGCCGCATTTGGTTTAATGGCTATAATAATGGAGGATGATAATAAATTGAAACATGGAGGACATAAAGCTAAAGTTGATCTTAACGCCATCATCTCCATGAACAATGTAATTGATCCAAGGGTTATCGAGCTAATCAAGAAGTTCACTCTAGGATGAGTCGAGAAAGGCGATTTCTCCGAGGAGGCAAGGAAAGAAGGAGCCGCTAAGGAAGAAGCTAGCACATCTAACGCGAGCCAAAATGTGGAAAATGCTAGCACTACAATCTCTAATGATGAGACAAAGGTATATCTAGACTCAAAGCCGATTGAGGTTAATTATTGCCTAGGAATTGAATCTGATGATGATTCAGATGATGCAATGATGCAAGTGATGTGTCCAATGAGGAATCATTAAAACTTGAAATTGTTAGGTTAAACAAATTCCTCATTGAAACAAATCAAGCCATTATGAGAAAAGATTGCACTATTGGGGGTATAAATAACAAAATTCTTGAGCTTGTGTCCAAAATAAATTTGAAATTGAAAATATGACTTTGGAACCTTCTAGCGCATTGAGCAACACTAAAATAGATTTATATTAAACTATGAGGGACAAGACTCGCATAAAAAATTGGGTTTGAGATACAAGAGGATATCACCATATTCTCTATCACACAAAAAATCCTCAATTTTCTAAAAATAAGGAAAAATAAATTGAAAATGACAAGGATAGAAATACAAAATACCAAAAGGATAGAAATATAGTAAACTATGCCTTTAGGTACCGTTTCAACAATGATAATTATGACAAATACAAACCGAGCCATATGTACTTTAATCTGTCATGGTCAAAGAACAATTGTTACAAAGGACCAAAAGGATGGAGGTATGAACCAAAAATTAAAAATCTTGCCCAAATAAGTGTTCACAATCAAACATCAACAATTGTCTCCCAACAAAAACAAATCTGGAAAACAATTCCAAAACCAAATTTCAAGTTTTCATACAAACAAAAGTGTCAAGCTCAAAAATTGAAAAATGATTTTTACACCTGTTTTGTTAACACCAATGACCCCCCCCCCCCCCCAACTAGTGCCATGTGTAATTATTGTTTTCAATATGACCATATCTCATTAGAGTGGTATTCTACGCTTCTTCGTGGTGGTTTCCTGAAAGGTTTGGAATTTTCTTGAAAGGTTACCACCCATAAATGATGTACTCGGATCAGAAACAATTTTTGTAGCAGTATAAGATGCTTTGTGGTGTTTTGTTTAATGTATACAACCCATAAATGAAGTAATCAGACATGAAGCACTTAGAGTGGTATTCTACACTTCTTCGTGGTGGTTTCCTGAATGGTTTCGAGGTTTTTTGAAAGGTTACAACCCATAAATGATGTACTCAGATCAGAAACACTTTTCGTAGCAGTATAAGATGTTTTGTGGGGTTTTGTTTAATGTATACAACCCATAAATGAAGTAATCAGACATTAAGCACTTAGAGTGGTATTCTGTGCTTTTTCAACCAAACTTAAATGAAGAGGAAAAACTTCTCGTAGTTCATGATGATGCTTTGTCGAGTTTTCTTGAAAGGTTGCCACTCATAAAAGAAGTAATCAAATAAAAAACACTTCTCATAGTGGGATAAGATGCTTTGTGGTGTTTTATTGAATGGTTACCATCCATTAGTGAAATAATCAGAGATTAAGCACTTAGAGTGATATTCTACACTTCTTCGTAGTGGTTTCCTGAAAGGTTTGGTGTTTTCTTAAAAGGTTACCAGCCATAAATGAAGTACACGGATCATAAACACTTCTCATAGCAGTATAAAATGCTTTGTGGTGTTTTCTTTAATGTTTACCATCCTTAAATGAAGTAATCAGACATGAAGCACTTAGAGTGATATTTTGTTCTTCTTTATGGTGGTTTCTTGAATTACCATACCTAAATGAAGTACTCGAAGAGGAACACTTCTCATAATAGGCTGTGATGTTTTGTTGAGTTTTCCTGAAGAGTTACCACTATTAAATGAAGTAATCAAATAAAAAACACTTCTCGTAGTAGGCTAAGATGCTTTGTGTTGTTTTATTGAATGATTATCGCCCATAAGTAAAGTACTTTAACATGAAATTTAACCGCCCATAAATGAAGTACTCGGATCAGAAACACTTCTCATAGTAGGATAAGATGCTTTGTGGTGTTTTCTTAAATGGTTACCACCCATAAATGAAGTACTCGAATCAGAAACACTTCTTGTAGCATGATAAGATTCTTTGTGGTGTTTTCTTGAATGTGTACCACGTAATCAGACATGAAGCACTTAGAGTGGTATTCTACGCTTCTTCGTGGGCGTTTCCTGAATGGTTTGGAGTTTTCTTGAAAGGTTACAATCCATAAATGATGTTCTCGAATCAGAAACACTTTTCATAGCAATATAGTATGTTTTGTGGGGTTTTGTTTAATGTATACAACCCAAAAATAAAGTAATCAGATATGAAGCACTTAAAGTGGTATTATGTGCTTCTTCAACCACACTTAAATGAAGTACTCGAAGAGGAAAAACTTCTCGTAGTAGGCCATGATGCTTTGTCGAGTTTTCTTGAAAGGTTGCCACTCATAAAAGAAGTAATCAAATAAAAAACACTTCTCGTAGTGGGATAAGATGCTTTGTGGTGTTTTATTGAATGGTTACCACCCGTAAGTGATGTACTTGGCATGATGCACTTAGAGTGATATTCTATTCTTCTCCGTCGTGTTTTAGTAAATGGTTGCCACCATTAAATGAAGTACTCGTAGTAGGTTATGATGCTTTGTGGAGTTTTCTAGAAAGGTTACCACCCATAAACAAAGTAATTGGATCAGAAATAATTCTCGTATTATGATAAGATGATTTGTGGTGTTTTCTTGAATGGTTGCCATCCATAAATGAAGTATCAAATCAGAAACACTTCTCGTAGCAAGATAAGATGTTTTGTGGTGTTTTTTTAAATGTTTATCACTCATAAATGAAGTAATCAAACATGAAGCACTTAGAGTGGTATTCTAAGCTTCTTTGTGGTGGTTTCCTGAAAGGTTTGGAGTTTTCTTGAAAGGTTACCATCCAAAAATGAAGTACTCGGATCAGAAACACTTCCCGTTGCAATATAAGATGCTTTGTGGTGTTTTCTTGAATGTTTACCATTCATAAATGATGTAATCAGACATGAAGCACTAAGAGTGAAATTCTATGCCTCTTTATGATGATTTTATGAAAGGCTTGGTGTTTTCTAGAATGATTACCACCCATAAATGAAGTACTCACATCAGATACCCTTCTGGTAGCAGGATAAGATGCTTTGTGGTGTTTTCTTGAATGTTTACCGCCCATAAATGAAGTAATCAAACATGACGCACATAGAGTGATATTCTATACTTTTTCATGGCGGTTTCATGAAAGGTTACCACACCTAAATGAGGTACTCGAAGAGGAAACACTTTTCGTAGTAGGCTATGATGCTTTGTCGAGTTTTCTTGAAAGGTTGCCACTCATAAATGAAGTAATCAAATAAAAAACACTTCTCGTAGTAGGATAAGATGGTTTGTGGTGTTTTATTCAATGATTACCATCCATAAGTGAAGTAATCAGAGATGAAGCACTTAGAGTGTTATTCTACACACCTTCGTGGTGGTTTCCTGAAAGGTTTGGAGTTTTCTTGAAAGGTTACCAGCCATAAATGAATTACCCAGATCGGAAACACTTCACATAGCAGTATAAGATGCTTTGTGCTGTTTTCTTGAATGTTTACCACCCTTAAATGAAGTAATCGGACATGAAGCACTTAGAGTGATATTTTGTTCTTCTTCATGGTGGTTTCATGAATTACCGTACTTAAATGAAATACTCAAAGAGAAAAAAAACTTCTCGTAGTAGGCTAGGATACTTTGTCGAGTTTTCTTGAAAGATTTCCACTTAGAAATGAAGTAATCAAATAAAAAATACTTCTCGTGGTAGGCTAAGATGCTTTGTGGTGTTTTATTGAATGGTTACCGTCCATAAGTGAAGTACTTTGACATGAAAGATTACCGCCCGTAAATGAAGTACTCGGATCAGAAACACTTCTCATAGTAGGATAAGATGCTTTGTGGTGTTTTCTTAAATGGTTACCGCCCATAAATGAAGTATGCGAATCAGACATGAAGCACTTAGAGTGGTATTCTACGCTTCTTCGTGGGGGTTTCCTGAATGGTTTGGAGTTTTCTTGAAAGGTTACCACGCATAAATGATGTACTCGAATCAGAAACACTTTTCATAGCAGTATAATATGTTTTGTGGGGTTTTGTTTAATGTATACAATCCATAAATGAAGTAATCAGACATGAAGCACTTAGAGTGGTATTCTTTGCTTCTTCAACCACACTTAAATGAAGTACTCGAAGAGGAAAAAATTTTCGTAGTAGGCCATGATGCTTTGTCGAGTTTTCTTGAAAGGTTGCCACTCATAAAAGAAGTAATCAAATAAAAAATACTTCTCGTAGTGGGATAAGATGCTTTGTGGTGTTTTATTGAATGATTACCATCCATAAGTGAAGTAATCAGAGATGAAGCACTTAGAGTGTTATTCTACACATCTTCGTGGTGGTTTCCTGAACGGTTTGGAGTTTTCTTGAAAGGTTACCGGCCATAAATGAAGTACCCGGATCGGAAACACTTCTCATAGCAATATAAGATGCTTTGTGCTGTTTTCTTGAATGTTTACCACCCTTAAATGAAGTAATCGGACATGAAGCACTTAGAGTGATATTTTGTTCTTCTTCATGGTGGTTTCATGAATTACCATACTTAAATGAAATACTCGAAGAGAAAACACTTCTCGTAGTAGGCTTGGATACTTTGTCGAGTTTTCTTGAAAGGTTTCCACTTAGAAATGAAGTAATCAAATAAAAAACACTTCTCGTGGTAGGCTAAGATGATTTGTGGTGTTTTATTGAATGGTTACCGTCCATAAGTGAAGTACTTTGATATGAAAGGTTACCGCCCATAAATTAAGTACTCAGATCAGAAACACTTCTCATAGTAGGATAAGATGCTTTTCCTCAAAAGATCGTAGATGAGCATAGACCTCTTCCGGTGAAATTCAACTTAATTTTCTTGTATAGTCTTCATTGATCTCACAAACGATTCCCACTTGGGTCTCTTTATCGTAATCCTCGTCAATTTACCTACAATTGTCTAATTTGAAAGTAAATCACCTAGCTCAAGATACTCATTTTGTAATTATACAAGTCTAGCATACATCTCTTCTACATTTTCACATTTCAAATTTGATATCTAGACCCATATGTTTGGTATTCTTGATTCGGTTATTCCCTTCATAACACATTATGAGGGCATCCCACATATCCTTTGCTACGCTAGAATTACCAAATGATATTGCTATATTTTCATGTATAAAAAACATGATATTAACCGCATTGTCATTCCTCAATTTGGAATCCTTACTATCATTAGTAAGAGTAATACCATCACATCATTCTCATATTTGGTGATCCAACCCTTATCTAATACTTTTCACAATTCTAGAATTTACCATACACCTCTTCCAAAATGGTAAGTCCTTGCATTTAAGGCAAAAAACCGATGGTTCTTTTACAAATTTTAGTGGTGTCACTTCACAATTCAATTCCAAGGTTGATTCTTACTAGGTAACGTGGCTCTAATACCATTTGTTGGAAAATATGTATGTAATTACTACTAAGGCTTAATGTAGAAGCTCAAGAATCACAAGATTAGGCACAATTCAATTAATTGGTTCAAAACAATCGCTAACAAAGAACTTAAAGAATTGCAAGAATATAATAAAGAGAGATAAAGAGAGTAAGAGAAATGTGACACTCTATGTAACGTGGTTCGACTGAAATCCTTACAAAGCCTATGTCTAGGGCTGATTCCACACTATCACGGATTCTTCACAATCACAAATTATTCTTACAAGTTTGGATTCAAGTTTTCTTACAAAAGAAATGAGCAACTATGAATCACGATCCAAGAAAGGACCAAAACAACAATCCAAGAAGGGATCAAAAGGAGGATGAGTCCGGCACTATCTTTTCATAAGATCTCGGCACTTGGAACCTAATTGTTGAAGTCAAAACAATCTCTCAAAGAGTATCACAAGGTTATTCGAATAGATGATTAGAGAATGATGGGGGGAGCTATAAGGTAGCTTAGATCTCTATTAGTATGTTAGAATGAGTGTATGTTGTTTTCTTTTTCTTGAGAAGAGATGAAAGATATCAGCTCCTTAAGTATCTTAACATAACAGAGGAAAAACAATTTTCTCACCTATATCAATATGTCGATATATCAGTACATATCGATATAAAATTGATGTATCGATTGAACCCAAAATGTTAAAGGTCCTCTCAGATAAATTTTCCTTACCCAAATTTCGAGTCTACTTACTTTTCATCTTCTTGAATTTGTTGGAGATGGAAGAAATGTGCACCTTGCTACAATCTTGTCCTTGCTCCTCGAGTTGTTTGCTGTCAAGTCATTCCAAGAAAACACGGGTGCTCTTTTCTTTTTCTCTAACTTACAAACGAAAGCTGAGGTAATTGTCTTTAATGGAGAGAATAATATAGAGTCTAAGTGCAACACATGCACACCTAACAGACTCATATTTCTTGGAGACCCAGCAATTAAATACTAGTATCTACGTATCTTGAAGATCTCGTAATTAATAACAAATATTTTAGAAAATATTTGATGCCAATATTCTATCTAAAATATTTCAGAATATGTGTATAGCTGCTCAAAACGTGTACATAAGATATGGTATAATTTGCACAACAAATCAGGAAAGAATCAGCCAAACGACACTACAATTATGTCTTTTGGAATGGATCTTTGCGGTCCGCAAGGATCTGTTCCCTGACACGTTTTGTTTGACTTCTTGATCCAATATTAATTGAATTAGCCAAAACAATATTCCTGACATTTACCTAGACATTAGCATTAGTTAAACTAATTACAATTGGTCCATCAACAGTTATATTTAATATACTTTAATTCTATATCTATTCGTATCCAAAACTTAGCGAAATACATATTATGTCATTTCTTAATTAATCACATATGTGTGGTATATCATATATTACTTTATGTAATATTAATGAAAGTACTTGATATAATAATCATACAACAACAACAACAATAAAGCATTTATTCCCAAATAAATTGTGGTAGGCTAGAAATGAAACCCAATCTAAAATGAAATCAATATAATAAATAGTAAAATAATAGTAAAAATAGAAGTATAAAAAAATGAAAATAATAATGCTAATAATAATACACTATTCTACCAATCATAAGTTTAGACTAGTATTCTACGTCGTTAATCCTGAGCTAAAGTCGTATAATAATAACACTACTTCTAAAATTTAATTTGTCACGGTTCTAGTACGTGAACTGCTAACTTCCATGCAATCCTATCTGACGCCAACTCTTTCGAGACATTCCATGCCTATTAAGTCCCTTTTTTATAGCTTCAGCCCATGTCAATTTCGGTCGACCCCTACCTCTTCTTGTGTTTTTGATGCGGCCTAAAACTCCACTACGTATCGGTGCATCAGAAGGCCTCCGCTGGATATGCTCATACCATCTCAAACAATGTTGAACAAGTTTCTCTTCAATCGGTGCAACCTCGACCTTGTCACGTATATCGTCATTTCTAATGTGATCCCTTCTTGTATGTCCACACATCCACCATAACATGCGCATCTCTATCACGCTCATCTTTTGTATGCATTGCCCCTTAGTAGTCCAACATTCTACTCCATACAACATTGCATGTCTAATCGCCGTCCTATAGAACTTGCCTTTCAACTTTTGTGGGACCTTCTTGTCTCATATGATGCCAGATGCTTGTCGCCATTTATTCAACTCGCTTTTATTCTATAACTAACATCTTCATCAATCTCACCATCACTCTGTAGCATCGATTCCAAATATCGAAAGGTGTTTCTTCTAGGCACTACTTATCCATCTAAACTGACGTCTCCATCTTCTTATCGAACGCCATTGAACTCGCACTTCATATACTTAGTCTTAGTCCTACTAAGTCTAAAACCTTTTGATTCTAAAGTCTTCCTCCACAACTCTAATTTTCTAACCACTTCTACCTTACTTTCGTTAATTATGACAACATCATCTGCAAAGAGCATGCACCAAGAGATATCGCCTTGTATATCTTTCGTGATCTCATCGATCACTAAGGCAAAAATGTAAGGGCTCAAGGCTGACCCTTGATGTAATCCTACCTTAATGGGAAAGTCCTCAGTCTCGCCATCACATGTTCTGACACTAGTCACAACGTTATCATACATATCCTTGATAAGATAAACATAATTTGTTGGGACTTTCTTCTTTTCAAGTGCTCACCACATGACCTTCCTCAGTACTTTGTCTTACGCTTTCTCCAAGTCGATAAATATCATATGTAAATCCTTCTTCTGCTCTTTATATCTCTCCATCAGTTGTCTTGTCAAGAAAATTGCCTCCATAGTCGATCGTTCGGGCATAAAACCAAATTGATTTTTCGTAACGCTTGTCATCTTTCTTAAATGATGCTCAATCACTCTCTCCCAAAGCTTCATTGTATGGCTCATAAGCTTGATTCCTTTGTAGTTAGTACAACTTTGAATATCTCCTTTATTCTTGAAGATAGGTACTAATATACTTCTTTGGGCATAAAACCAAATTGATTTTTCGTTCGGGCATAAAACCAAATTAATTTTTCGATCGTTCGGGCATAAAACCAAATTGATTTTTCGTAACGCTTGTCATCTTTCTTAAATGATGCTCAATCACTCTCTCCCAAAGCTTCATTGTATGGCTCATAAGCTTGATTCCTTTGTAGTTAGTACAACTTTGAATATCTCCTTTATTCTTGAAGATAGGTACTAATATACTTCTTTGGGCATAAAACCAAATTGATTTTTCGTTCGGGCATAAAACCAAATTAATTTTTCGATCGTTCGGGCATAAAACCAAATTGATTTTTCGTAACGCTTGTCATCTTTCTTAAATGATGCTCAATCACTCTCTCCCAAAGCTTCATTGTATGGCTCATAAGCTTGATTCCTTTGTAGTTAGTACAACTTTGAATATCTCATTTATTCTTGAAGATAAGTACTAATATACTTCTTCTCCACTTTTCCGGCATTTTGTTTGACCGAAAGATATTGTTGAACAGCTTAGTTAGCCATACTACACATGTTTCTCCAAGGCATCTTCATACCTCGATCGAGATGTTATCAGGCCCTAAAGCCTTACCGACTTTCATTCTTTTTAAAGCCTCATTCACCTCCGTCACTTTAATTCTTCGAAAGAATCTCCTATTGGTGTCGTCAAATAGGTCATCTAGCTCATAGTGCTTTATTTCTCTCCATTGAACAACTTGTCGAAGTATTCTTTTCATATGTTCTTGATCTCGTCGTCTTTCACCAAAAGTCTATTCGTCTCATCCTTGATGCATTTGACTTGGCTGAAATCTCTCGTCTTTCTATCGCGGAGTTTGGCAATCTTATAGACGTTATTTTTGCCTTCCTTCGTACCTAGCTTATGATATAGATCATCATAAGCTCGACCCATTGCTTCACTCACAGCATTCTTTGCCTTCTTTTTGCCGTTTAATATTTTTGTACGTTGTCTTTACTCTTGTCATGATGCAAACGCTTGTAGCAATTCTTCTTCTCCTTGATAGTTTTTACACGTTCTTGTTCCACCACCAAGTGTCTTTAGGTTCACATCTATTTCCCTTAGGCACTTCGAATATCTCTGTAGCTCCCTTTCGAATGCGAGTTGTCATCTTCTTACACATGTTATTAGCGTCGTAATCGTCTTCGTTAAAGGTTCCTTCTTCGATCATCTTGTCCTTAAAGATCTGTTGGGCTTCTCCTTTGAGTTTCCACCATCTCATCCTCGATATTTTTGACGCCTTTGTCCTGTCGAGCGCATATTCGAAAGCGAAAATCTGAGACCACAAGCTTGTGGTATTGGACGACACACTCTCCAGGTATAATCTTACAATCTACGCAAGCTCGTTTGTCATCTCTCCTAGCAAGAACAAAATCAATCTGGCTTGAGTGTTGACCACTGCTGAAGGTAACTAAATGGGATTGTATCTTTCTAAAGAAGGTGTTAGCTATCATGAGGTCATATGCTACAGCAAAGTTCAAGATGTTTTCTCCTTCTTGATTTCTATCACCATATACAAATCTCATGAGCACTCCTTCAAAACTCCCCAGTAGTTGTACCAACATTACCGTTGGAGTCTCCTCCTATAAAAAGCTTCTCGTCGCTAGGCACATCTCTAAGCATCTCTCCTAGATCTTCCCAGAATTATTTCTTGATGTTCTCGCACAAACCTATTTGTGGTTCATACGCACTAATAACGTTTAAAATTAATTCTCCAACGACCAACTTGACTAGAATAAGTCGATCTCCTTGTCTCCTAATGTCGACATTTTCGTTCTTGAGGCCAGAGTCTATTAAGACACCTACTTCATTCCTACTTCTCTCTGTTCCTGTGTACCAAAGCTTAAAACTAGCATTTTCCACTTTCTTCGCCTTCTGACTCATTCATTTAGTCTCTTAAACGCATATGATATTTACACGTCTTCTAATCGCAGTATCAACTAACTCTCGTAGCTTACTCGTTAAGGATCCTACATTTCAACTACCTAGACGAATCCTTTTAACTTCGACTAGCTTTCTTACTCCTCGCACTCGTCAAGTAAAGTGCGAAGATCTTGCCCATTTGTCACTACACCCGGGCACCGATGTAGCGCGTCACTAAGGGATCCGACCCTTGCATATTTAACACCATACCCGAGTTTCGATATGACGCGTCGCTAAGAGTGTTACTCTCCAACGAAAATCTATTGAGTTTTATTTTCATGAAAGTAGCTATTTTTTTATGTTGACTCGCCACGCTTATCACAACCCTCCTTCTTTTTCGAACTTGAGACCAACTATGTTGAAACAACATGAACATGATCACCACCGTCAGCATCAGCATCAACAACCACACTTGAAGCATGATAACTTTAGTTTTTCACCGTTTAGACGGAGCTTTGAGGTGGTACTCAACTTCTATCTTTTATTTAGTTTCATGTTGATGCAATATTTTTCAAGTTTTCATTGTTGTTTTGGTTCCGCAATTTTTTTTATAGTATATCTTTAATTAGCAGGAAATTTCATTCCGATGAGTAATATTTTGATGCAATATTTTCACTGTTGTTTTGTTTCAACTTCAATTTCTTTTATGTTGTTTTGTTAATATTCAATTTTTCACCGCCGTCATGTTGTTTTGTTAATATTCAATTTCTATCTTCTATGTTTTTTTTTTGTGGTTATGTACTTTTGATTCCAGTCATACTTGATGAAAATGTGCTACTTGAATATGTAAATTTCTTTGGATGTCAGCAGTGATCCCATTACACATTCAATATTTACAATCGATATTGTTATTACGAATTTATTATTTTTGTACTTTTTTGTTATCTTAGGTCAGCAGAGAGAGGACGAAATTGTTGAGTTTAATGAGCAATTTTGTCTGACTGTTCTATTTTTGAACTCCATAGGGGAAATGTTTGAGCTAAAATTCTTACCATTTGGTTTCAAATAGAACCGGACCTATTGTTTAAACAATAAAATGTGTGGGATATTACCGTCATAACTTATAAGTTTACCATTTGGGCCTATTCTTCTTACAAGTGATTTTGAATTGGATATTAGATGTGGGCTGCACAGATTTTTACCATTACTCTCTAGACAAAATGTCACCAAATTTTATTTATTCAATAAAGCATCATAAGTGGTGATTTAAAAAAAACTAGTGAGTTCAACCCGGCCTGAGAAACTCGATGTCGTGATCTGACTCGGTCCGACTCCTACCTATGCGGGTCCGTGAAGAAAATGAAGAGCTTTATACGAGATAGCAATCAGTATTTAGAAAGACGATCTAAACCCGGCTTGAAATTACCCCAACCAAATTCATCTATTCGGACAAAATCGAACACAAAATTCGTATAAACCCGAAAATAATCTCCATAACCTGTCCGTAATTCTTCTTAAGTTGTCCCTAACTCCTCCTAACCCACCTAGAATCTGAATATAACCATCCTACAATTTGAATAAATCCCTTAACCTCTAAAATTCGAATTTTTTGAAAACATTGAAAGAAAAAGATCAACAAGTCGACCTGATCTCGATCGAACCTCCTTAACTCGGTCCAAACTTGTCGATCCTAAAAAAAATTAATCCATCCAAACTAGATCATTTCAATTCGCTCGACCGACAAGTATGTCGATCAACCATTGAACCGGACGGGTGTGAACCGACTCAATTCTGAAATCAATAGAGTTAAGGCAGAACAAACGGCGTCCAATTGAAAGAGAACGCGTGTCATTTCGATGCGAATTTCAAAATATTATGACTGCAGTTGACCGCACGTGGCGCGCAGCCGCAGATATGACACGTCTACACGGTCTTGGACCTTTTCTTTTTCTTTCTTTTATTTGCCTTTTCTTTTTTTTCTTTTTCTTTTTTGAAAGCGATCATCGTAGACTTCAATTCCAGCAATTCAAATTGACCATAAGGTAGCTATAAATAGCAATACAACCCGACGATTAGAGAAAAACGCTCATTGCCGATCACAAATAGAGAAGCCGCGTAGTTGTCTTGTCTCCCCTTTTGCAAGCTCCAGTATATCTCTCTCCACCACCCTCCACCTTGCTCATTTTCTCTCTCTACATTCTAAACCAAAAGCTCGATTCCCTTACTTATCAGTAGCCTTGTAATTTCCCTCAGGGAAAATGGGCAAGTCGAACCACTATGGTGCCGATGTAGAAAGAGGCGCCGCCGGCTCGAGCGGCAGGTTGTACCCGAACATGATGGAGAACCCACAATTGCGGTGGGCCTTCATTCGCAAAGTTTATTCAATCCTGACATTTCAACTCCTTATCACTGTTGTAATCGCGGCCGTGTTTAAGTTTGTGCCTCCTATCCAGACTTTCTTTCATGAAAATAGAAATGCCGCTGTTGGTTGTATGATTGGAGCCACCGTCCTGGAATTCATCGGTAAAGCTGTCCTTATATCAACTAACTGTAGCCTGTAGGACATGAATTCAAAATTAAATTGAGGAGTTCGTTGATAATAATCCATATATTATATGCATGCATGATCATCTTTGAGGTTTATATTTATCATCTTTATCCTAATAAAGTGCTGATTTCAGTTGCAATACAGAACTTTTGGGTTTAGAATTCAACAATAACATGCAAATAGCAGAATTAATGATGAATAAATATGGATTGATTGAAAAATCTGGTAAAAATGGAGAAAACAAGAAAGATACAAACTACAAAATAGATGTAAATAGCCCATGAAGTTAGTATAAAGACATCATGATAAACTGTTTGGCTTTGTGTTATCAAAAATCATGGCATTAATTAGTACACAGAAAAAATTGTAGATACTGATTTTTTGCTTCTTATGCTCATATATCTTTTTTTTTGTGTGGAGAACTTATCCTCATATATCAATTGTGCAGTTTTACTGGCAATGTATTTCCTCAAGGACCGACACCCATTAAACATTTTTCTCCTGCTGCTGTTCACTATCTGCACCAGCCTCTTTATTGGTGTAGTATGCCTCTTTGCAAATGGTTAGTTCATTAATCCCCTCAACCGAAGGAAATTTTTTATTGTGGTAGCTAGGATTTTATACAATAAAAAGAACATGAATTTGACAATTTCAATTCTCAACAAACTATGAGGTATCTGATATATCATATATCTTGTTGATATGGTAAATATATTGCTGATAAATAAGATATTTAAAATCTCAACAATCATTATTAAAATCTTTTAACGAACTAAAATGACAGTTTAGAGTTAACACTAGTATATTATCAAGGTGATTAGCAGGAACCTATAAGACAGTTCCTTTTATTTATTTTTTTGAAATTGTCACGAGTAAATTAATTGGGAGATAATGTGATTATTACTTTTATGGTAGATTCTTTTACATGTTCACTTTTTAGTTTTAAGACACACAAAATAAACTTATTTATATGACAGGGAGGCTGGTATTGCAAGCAGCTGGGGTGACAGTGGTGGTATTTCTGTCACTTACTCTGTACACATTTTGGGCAGCTAAGAAAGGCTATGATTTCAATTTCCTCGGCCCCTTCCTATTCGCAGCTATCGTAACTTTGTTAATATTTGGCATTATTCAGGTAAGACATGTTTGGTGTTAAATTTTGCTTTTCATTGATAGTAATTTCCTTAACCATTACATTAGATTAGACTAACCAAGATAGTAAATATTTTGCACCTTATAAGTTTATACAAAAATTCTACGATAAGAAAATTTATGGGTATTTAAGGTCACATAAATAAATGAAGAAACTTACAGCATTTTCCTGCTTTTGGTGCAGATCATCTTTCCTTTGGGGAAAACGTTCCAAACAGTTATAGCTGCCATTTCAGTACTTGTATTCTGCGCCTTCATCATTTATGATACTGATAATATAATTAAGCGGTTCAACTACGACGATTACATCATTGCTTCCGTCGAGTTATACCTAGACATCATTAATCTTTTCTTGAACCTTCTCACAATATTTACTAATCTTGATTAAAGAGTACCTGTGTTCAGGAGGAATTTGATTTTGGGTAGAACTTGATGCAGCTAGTCCCATTTGCCAGAGACGAGACTTGTGTAAATGTTCACGTGTACTGGAAATATATTCAATTTATTATATTATTATGTTCAGAGTTCAGACTAGTTAGCTGATATTATGCTCTCAGTTTTAAGCCAGGAAACTTTGTTAAGGCAATCTTTACTCACTAAGACGAGGATATAAATTTGTTAAAATTTTTATATACAGTGCTCCACCTTGCTCCTCTACTCTCCTGCCTTTCAAATTTTAAGGTTCTGAAGTCAAAAGTATCGTACAAGTCAGCCTTTAATAGGTTACAGTTGATTTCGCACATGCTTGTTCTTTTTTAATAGGATATTGCATGCGTCGGCGGATCTACATGAAGTTACAGTGGAACAATCGTTTCACCCGGAATAATTATTTTTAAATTATATTTTTGATATCATTCATTTGTAAGAATTTTTTGAAAAACATGCCTACAATTTGAAAGATCCATCCATATAATCAACAACAACAAAGTCTTTTGTCCCAAACAAATTGAGATAGCCTAGAAATGACTTCATATCGAATTTCATTTCCATACGATTGGCTGAATTTTTACATTGGCTCGCCAAGCATATCACAACCCTCCTTCTTTCCGGGCTTGAGACCGGCTATGTAAAACATAGGCGCAGTTCTCCATCCATATAATCCAAGGGAATTAAAAGTTTCAACTTAAAATGCACATGAATTTGTTGACTAATGGAAAACTGGATTTGAAACAAATTGCAGTGATGATATTAGTTAGGTTCATTTTCAAATAATTGATTGAAAGTAGTTAATTAGTGCTCCTCAATCTTCTTCAAGTCTTTCATGTTTGTTGTATCCACTCTGCAAACACAGCACATAAGCAAGCTCAGGAACAATTAAAACATGAAAAAAATACCATAACATCCTAGAAAACCTTCATTTCCTCTTTTGGCACTCAGCAATGATTCAGGTGCCATTTAAAATTTTGGGCATTTCTTCAGAAATAAAAAACACATACCAATATATCCTTGTCAGACAAATCTTATGATTTTGCTTGTGCTCAGAAGAAAATTGAATCTATCATCTATTTAAGCGGCTCTAAATTACTGTTTTGTATGTTTCACATTTTGTTCTAGAATACCAGCTATTGATATATTGTTTTGTATGTTTCACCTTTCTAGCTCTTCAAATATAAGTAATACAGGTCAGTCAACTGATCTAAACTGTAGTAGAGTGAACCTAAAACTATGTACAAAAAAATAATGGTAGAGTGAACCTAAAACTATGTACAAAAAATAATGGTTTCAATCTCAGGAGTGCCTCTATAAATACAAAGGTTCAATCCTAATTTATTTTTATTTATAATAATTACTATTACTATTCAAACTGTAGCTAATCTATCAGTTATCATTTAGGCTGTGCTCCTGGTTTGAGTGGAAAGGAAAGGGAAGGGGTGGAAACCATAGGAGGGGAGCTTTGTTACACCACAAATTGGGAGGAAACAATTGTTGAAGAAATGGATAGAAGTGTTCTCCCATTTCCATCCATTAATCTCTGTTCATCTCGTCAAATTAAACATGGGAGCAAGATGAAAGCGCATCTACCTTCCCTTCCCATCCTTTCTCCCCATTCCCTCCCTCTGGAGCACACTCTTAATGCTTGGTGTTTTGTGGGTCTTATAAAAAACTTGATTACTAGAATGCAGGCTACTTTTGGACTTTTCAGTACAAATAATACCGATTGAAACAAGTATTTAATAGTAAAGGCGGCAATCACAACTTTTGAAAAGAACAAATTTGAACTACAAGATAGTTCAAAATTAGGCCATTACTTAAATTTTCATATCAGCTTAGTTTTTCTTGGCCAATAAAAAACTTACGTGGTTCCAAACAAAGCAATCTTATGAACAATGGAGACATCACCACCACCTTGATTGTCTTCAACAAAAATAGTCAAACTGCAGTGTTGTTCAACTTCAATTAAACAAAAAAGTACAATACTATGGTCTAATAAAACCAAGTCAGCATTTTTTGTCATCACAATTTCCAATATGATCTATACCTAGCATTCTTTGGGCTATTCACTTATTTGTAAATCACACTCATCTATTAAAAACTAGTAACCAACAATAATAGCTGGCCTGACTTCCTAAATATTCCATATTAATTCAAAGAAAGCCTTTCACTAATCAAGTAACATGGATTATTTTAGTGCGATAAAGTAGGAAAATAGCTCATTCAAGCTTATGTAAATTCACAACATGATTAGGAGAATATCATCCATCATATTTATCTAACAATTCGATCTCATTTGCAAATCATGAAACAGTAGTGTTAGTTGCATTACTAAAAACTGTTGGCCTACTTATTTATAAAGGCAAAATAAAAATGTCAGTTGACAACATTGATCTGTCTTACATTCTTAATTGCATTAAAAAGGACCTAACATCCCTGTTATTTGCAAGATAATGTAATTTTAAGTGGGTAGATGCATTCCCAGTACTCTACTTATAAAATCTAGAGTCTTCCACATGTTCTTGCATATACCACCAAAAACACAGCCTGGTTTCTACAGACTTAGAAACAATTATAAAAAATAAAAGGAAAAAAAGACGAATTAAATTTATATTACCTTCGAACATTCTGGAACTTGACAAACTTCAAGATAACAGGCTTCCCCTGCAAAGCGTGCAATAAAAGATGCAACACTATTAACTTTAATAAATACAATTGCCATGTAAATAAAATATACTTCAACAGGGCATGAAACGGAAAGATAGCAGAAAATGAAGATACACTTACCTTTAGTTGTTCATCAGATAAGACAGCAGTGTCACTGGGCGGATAATCATTAACATTGCTGAATTATATCATTAAACAAAACAAAAAAGACCTTCAAGTCAGTCACTATAATTGCTAATTGTACCATAAGAAAAATATAAGTATTCAAAACAAACAAAGATATAAAAGAAACTTGAAATATTTAAAAAGGATAATTCATTGATCAAAGCAAGAAAAAGAAGATACCTAAAGCCCATATGCTCTTTGTTTGAGAAAAGTTTAACTGTTTTTGGGCCTGACATATAGTGATACAAAAAAAAATTGGCTTCATTAAAGCTTCACTGAACCTAGCTTTAGTCAAAATATGGGTCTCATTTAAACAATACATAACAGACACACACAAAATTATCATTATCAAATTACATAACCAAAACTGTTATTTCTTATTGAGTCAAAACCCTAAAGTGTGCAAAGCAGATTGGCAATTAGAAATACAAAAATAATTCGCAGACACACAATAGTGTAATGTGTATTTGCATGAAAACCCCAAGAAAGAGAAAATTTAGAGCAGATAAATCCTCAATTCAGTGAACATCATATCTCCACAATGAAGGGTAATTTAGACTAATTTCTGTCAATATCAATTAATTAAACTTCAAATTGTCACTTTTTTGCAATGTAAAAATTCGCACATGTCTACAATCTAGAATTCCTACAATGTATGAATCTGGTCCTCAATTTTAAACTACAGTATATTCTCCAGTTTGACTTGCAATGGAAGTCGAAAAAAATAAATGGGAGTATTAACCTTCTTCTTCTGGTCCTTTAATCACGATGGAGTGGAGCTTGATCATTTGAGTGAAGGGGATATAAATCAAAAGCTGCTCGTCAGAATCACTAGCAAGATGCAACCCGTCATCATCCCTGTAACCCTAATATTGAAGAAGAAGAAGAAGAAATCAATTTAATTTCTATTAAAATGAAATAAAAAAGTACGAGCGAGGAACTACCTGTTTAAATGCATTAGCGATCGAGTGGCTACCATTCTGATTGAGGCACTCTACGCCACTCCAGTCAACAAAGTCTACCAAATCAACCTATGTTGAAAAAAGAGGTAGAAAAATGTCGAAAAAATAAAGTAAAAGGGGAAATTAGGGTTTGAGAGAGAACAAAACGAGAGCGTACCTGGCCGCGTTGGCTCGTCGAAGAAATAGCGGATGCCATTGTAGAAGCAAACGAAAGAGAAAAAAATCGAATGAGAGAAAGAGAAAACGAGAGAGAGGTGGAGCGAAGAACGGGGTTAGCTTGACGAGAAAGCAAATATTTTAGGCAGAATTTCATATAAACCTTCTAAAACTTCAATATTACATATTTAGCCGCTGAAATCTCATAATTACATATTTATCCATTTAAAACACAAAACGTTTCATACAAAGGCCTCTAAAACTTCAATATTACATATTTAGCCACTGAAATCTCATAATTACTTATTTAGCCATTTAAAACACAAAATGTTTCATAGAAAGACTTCTAAAAGTTCAATATTACATATTTATCCACTCAAATTTCATAATTACATATTTATTCAAGTAAAACACAAAATGTTTTATTATTGTCTAACATAACTGCAAATTAATAAATTTAATGTAAATTAACAATTAAATGGTAATTACCACTCTAAAACACTAAATGAGGTAGGAAATTGAAAACGGATCGGGCCAGGTCGGATCGGGTCAAATTTGCCCGGGTCAATGGGTTGGTCGGGTCATTGACCCGGCCAACCCGTCGGGTCGGGCGAGTTAGGCCCGACACAACCCGACTCGTTTTCAATTTCCAACCTCTATTAGTGTTTTAGAGTGTTCGCACGAGTTTTAACATAGGTTTTTTCCAAAAAGGATGGTCGCTACCCGTCTTCGACTCTCGAGTTTTTTGGACGAGTTCGCACGAGTTTGCCTCGGATTGGATCGGGCCAGATCACGATCTCGGAGTTTTCGGGCCGGGTCAAACACATACGAATTTTGTCAAATACCTAAATAGAGGAGAGGAGAAGTGGTGTGAAATAAATAAGCTAACGATTATACCCTTCTTCCCAAACCTGGTCCAACAAACTCGTGGCCCGGCCAACCCATTGACTCGGGCGAGTTTGACCCGATCCGACCTGGCCCGACCCGTTTTCAATGGCTAAATATGTAATTGTGAGATTTCAGTGGTTAAATTTGTAATATTGAAGTTTTAGAGGTCTTTGTATGAAACGTTTTGTGTTTTAAATGGATAAATATGTAATTATGAGATTTCAGTGGCTAAATATGTAATATTGAAGTTTTAGAGGCCTTTATATGAAATTCTGCCAATATTTTAACAGTTTCTTTTTTCCGACCTCAAATTTTTTTTTATAATTTCATCAAACAATCTACAAATTTTGTTTTGGTGTCACGGAGAGCAAAGGCGGCGGCATTGTCTCATTGGTCCAGCAGAACTGAAAATAAATTTGGACTGATTGTTAATTTATTAATTATTTATTTTTTTAATTATTTATTTATTGTTTAATTTATTTATTTATTTACCACTATTTGAATCTATTGGTATTTGTAAGTTTATATTTAACGAGACATAAAATTAATCATTTGAAAAGAGCATATTTTTTCATGTGGCTAGTTTTTTTTTTAAATAAGTGGAGAGCATCCACCACTTTATTTTATTAACAAAAACGAAGTATACAAACTCAACGACACAAATATAACATTCAAAATTGACTATCTCTATCTATATCGTATACTATCTAATACTATCTAACACCTAAGAAAATAGCAAAATATCTCCACACAAACACCCTATACGTAACTCTAACTCCAATAAAAAACATAGCCTAATCCCTCTGGTTCCTAACACTATTTTTTACACCCTTGCAACAATTGAGCCTCGGTACAACCCACAATCATCAATTCGACATTTTGAGCTTCCACCACCCGTCTTAGTTTCAAGGCAGGTGTGTGTCATCCTTGCAAGCTTAATCTTTTCTCGATCTTGAGCAGACTTATCAAATATAATTACTCTTGTAATTATACCGCATGCAGATAATATTACTCTATCAAGGGGCCCAGTGATACTGTAACTCGTATCAAGATACGAGGGATAATAGTACTTTTAGTAAACCATCACTACCTCAACTAAGTTATGTATACCGAAAGGCTACCATTATGACTGCGTTTTACCGACAGCGTTAGGTAACAATCACACATACACATCTCTTAGTAGGAAAGATGAATACCTCATACTTTAGAACTTAACACTGAATGAAAACATTAATGACATGTACACAATTCCATTTAATGTTTCATTCGAGGTTTGTCAAATACCATGTTCCTCTAACATGTATTCATGTGATTAAAACGACATCTCATGTCTATGGTTTGTAAAACTTAACCATCTTTTAATCCACATTCTAACCTTGTAACGGTAAATTAGTGTTCCTGCTAATTACCTTGATTAGAGACTTTTAAGAATATATATATCATCTATATTATGAAGTTTCACAATTCCAGTTATTGACTCAAGTCAGATAAAGGAATGATTCATAAATTCAATAATACTCAAGATAACAAAATGATAGTTTATTAATCACTCAATTCATGTACAAAGTTTTATGATAATTTATCGTATTATTGACTTCTAGATTATTACAAACTAACACTGTATCGCACATGTATCGCATGTGTATCCGCGTTGGATACTTATCCGATACGCGGTGTGGCATGATTTTGAAGTATCTGAGAAACCTAGTTAACAAGTCAAATTTTATGTCGTCGGTACGGATCTAGTGACAATCCAACCTCAGCACAAAAGACAAGTGTGGAGCTTAAAATCAAGTAGCTTAATACAAAATTAATATCAAAATCTTGTAAAATATAAAGATTATTATATTTAATGATTTTTTGAAAATGATCTATTTGATATTAAAAATATTAATATTTTATTATATACGGTCATCTTTAAGAATCATTAAAAAATTAAAGATTTTAATGATAAATGTTAAAAGATAGTTATTTTTATAAAATCTTGATATAAATATTTTAATGAGCTATTTGATATAAATTTTTTCGATTTCATCTCCTTGGAAATGACTAAATTTTTCATTGACTCGTCAAGTCTATCACAACTCTTCTTCTTTGTTCGAGCTTGAGACCGACTATTTTGAAACAACATAGGCAGAATTAAAAGTACAACACATTCAGATGATGAGAAGGTAGAGATGCGTATGTTGCGGTGAATATGTGGTCATACAAAAAGGAATGACATTAGAAATAATGATATACGTGCAAGGTCGGGGTTGCATCGATTGAAGAGAAGTTTGTCCAACATCACTTGAGATGGTATGTACATGTGCAACGGAGACCCTCTAAAGCAGTGGTACGTAGTGAAGTTCTGAGTCACGTCAAAAGCACAAGAAGAGGTAGGGGTCGACTGAGATTGACATGGAAAGAAGCATAAAAAAGAGACTTGAAGGCATTAAATGTTTTCAAAGAGTTCGCGTCAGATAGAAATGTGTGAAAATTAGCAATTTACGGACCATAATCATGATCCATGTTAAAATTGATACTAGTAGAGTTGTATAATTTTTCATCACGATTAGAGACGTAGGCTATTGTTTAAACTCTTATGATTTATAGCATAGTTATTATTGCTATTATTTCTATTATTTTATTATTATTATTTATATTTTTTAATCACTTCGATTGATTTCAATTCTAGCTTATCCCAACTTTTTTGGAACAAAAGACTTTGTTGTTGTTATTGTTTTTCTTGTGAATTTGTTGTTGAACTTGATATAATCTTTTTAACAAACAATTTTATATGTGCATACTAAATTATGAAAAGAAAAAAAAAGAACAAAAAATACAAATTGTCATGTCGAAAGGAGAACATCTTATAAAAAAGAAAAGAAAAAATTGTTATTTATAGTTCTTATTGTTGGAACTGAGACGTTAAATTTAATAAATAAAGTTTGGACTACGTGCTATATAATTAATATATCACATATTGTCACTAATATTACGAGGAGTAATATAAGATATGTTGTAAATGTGATTAATTGATATAAGGACATAATATGTATTGCGCTAAGATTTTTGGTACGAACACATATGGAATTAAATGTGAATTAATTATAATTGTTGATGGAACGATTATAATTAATTCATCTAATGTTAGTGTTAAAATGTCGGGATTATTGTTTGGGTCTATACAATTGATTTGGGTCAAGATACCAAACAAAAACGAGCTCAATGGAATTTAGTATATATATATATATATATAGAGTTGTGCTAAAATATTTTATAAAGCACCAACATTTATATACTTTAGGCTGGTATCTCGAGATACAAAGTGAAAACAGCCGATCAAGACCGTTGAAAATGTTCTCCATATTATCATCTACTTAGAGACCAAATTTTACATTTTTTGGATTTTTTTTACTATTTAATCGGATAGGTGGAAAATTCGTTAATCTAACGATTTACAGACCTCCAAATTAACCAACTTTGCATTCATCCGAAAAAATAGTAAAAAATTTCAAAAAATGTAAAAATTGGTCTCCAAATTGATGTTAGTATGGAGAACATTTTCGACGATCTTGATCGGATGTTTGCACTTTGTATCTCGAGATACGAGCCTAAAGTATATGAATGTTGGTGCTTTATAAAGTATTTTAGCATAACTCTCTCTCTCTCTCTCTCTCTCTCTATATATATATATATATATATATTATTTGGTCGTTTTTCAAGTTGATTTATATAAAAGGATATAAAAAAGATTTAGCCGAATATTAAAATTGGTATACATTTTTGACCATTTTTATAAAAAGTTTGTGTACAAAAACTTTTGCGGAACATATATTTTTGTACATTCGCCGAACTCTTTTTATATATTTATATTCTGATTAGAGATTCTTTTTCGACTTGTTGTGCAAATAATATCAAATTTTGAGCACATATTTACAACAGTACTAATATGATAATTTGTAAAAGAATTGAAGATAATTATTAACAACATTCATCGAATTGTTTTCCAAGATCATTATTAACAACAAAAGATCATTATCATCAATGTTACAAAAGACAAGCTTTTAAGAACATGATAGTAAAAAAAAGCCATTCAATCATTTTCAGAAATTTTTAACTCAGGTTGTGTCCAACGAAGACTCTATTTGCATGATTTCTGAACTTGATCCACCTACTCCATTACCACCATCTTCCTTTCTGTGTCTGAAATATGTTTTGGTAGGTCCAAAACATCCTGAGAAATAATTAGAGGAATAATCAGATTAAGTTTAAGATAAGATGAATTATTATTATTTTTACATCAATATTCTAAAAAATTAATGATTCAAGTTGTTAAACTTCTAACCGATCTAGGCTTCTTATCAGTGAAGCAAAGTTTATTTCTTTCTAGCCATACATTCAAAATTACTGCACCACTAATCAATTCAACTAATAAGACATCCTTAAGTGAAATTTGAACATCAATAATATACAAATCATCTAGAATGTTGCATGTAAACTCAAAGTTATTATGTCTATCTATCCAAACTCATATTTGCTTAACAAATGAACAATCTACAAAGAGATGATCAATGCATTTGTCACACCCCAAAAATAATAACTAGCTTAGGGGTGTTAATCCCGCCACGTGTACTTGATTACAAGTACACAAAAAACTTAATTTATTATTAAAGAATTCATATAAGATTAATTTATTACACTTAATTTAAGGAAAAGCACGCACATTGAACACAATACATGAACATCCAACAAGTCATATATATTATAACACCAACGTCGTTATACAAAGTTACACAACAGAAGTTGAAGAAAGTAAAAATACATATAGAAGAGAACGACCCCATCAAAGGACGTGAGACCGACCCTCGCTAACCTACTACAAACTATCCTAATAAAAGAAAAACAAACGAAGTGATCAGCAAAACGGAAGATGCCGGGGACTCCATCCTAGCTTTCTCCTCTGGACATCAAAAGACTCCTGCTTCTTACTTGGACCCCACAACCATCATGAAACGTGAGTAATTTATAAAAATTACTCAATGTGGATTAAGGTCCAGCCTTTGGGTTTATATCCGATTCATGATTTGGACCAATTCACACTTAGAGAATTTGTTTTAAAATTTAGTTACTACACCTAAATGTGTATTAGTTAACCATTGTACAATTTAAATAAATTAAACTATCCAAAAGAGACGGTACGAAAAACAAAACCCAAAAATATTATGAGGAATAATAGTGTACAAGTAATAATATGGAGAGATGTCAAAACTCCGAGACAAAGGAATGAAAGGTCCAATCTAACCCCGGGTGTAGGACATCAGGATTTGCCCCCTTAGACGGGTCTCGTATTCAAGCCGCCAATCTAAGGATATCGTTAGACGGGTCTCAAATCAATCACAGGCCTAACGTAATCGTTAGACAGGTCTCAAATCAACCACAGGCCTAACTTATTTCTGAGTTTCCAGAATGAAACTGTAAAACCCACTAATTTGGACAATTATTTTAATAAATAATTATCATGATAATTACAAAATTTATCGTTAAATAAAATCTTAGTTCAAATAGCATATAAAAAAATGCGAAAAAAATAATAAATAAATAATTACATAAACCCACTCAACCCTCCCATCTCCTCTCTGTTGGAGGACGCAGAAACCACACAAAAAAAAAAGAAGAGAGGAGATGGGGCCTGCCCTCGGGTGCTTCGCCTAGCCCCACTAGAGTCGCGCCGACGATGCCGCACACCCGCACCACCATGTCACGCCTCGTTCCCTCTCTTCCTCTGCCACTCCCTCTTTCTCTTTGCCCTTTCTCTGTCCCGTGGATCGAAGAAGAAAAAAATGGGGCTTTGCTCCGGTCGCACACCCTGACCGCGCCACCACGCACTAGAACGGACACCTCCTTCTCTCTTTCCCTTCACCTCTCACATACCTCCACCTTGCCGTAATCAGATACGGAGCCGAGACCACCTGCTAGCCACCCTACCATTTCTTCCTGGTGCATGCAAAATCGAACCGACCCGGACGTCACCTATGCTCTTGACTCATGCCTTCGATTTGATGCATGCAAGCGAGTTTGGCTCGGTTTTCTTCGACTTCGAGTTTCGAATTGTGTTCTTGGTACGTGTCTCGATCTTTTGGATAATTTCTGATCTAAGTTATTTACATCATTTCCCTTGTTATTGTGTGATCTAAATTGAAACGTTTTATTGTTGTTCTCTTGCATGCAAGGCTGATTCGACCTCGTATGAACCTTCGCTCGCTTTCGTGAATGCAAGCCATCAAGCAAGAAAGGTTGCCATTAATTCCTTTGCTTGCAAGTTGTCTCGACGTGTTTTTGCTCCGTGGTAGTTCTCTTCATAATCTTGGTATATATCTTACGCCTCTTTCTAATCTTCCCATATTAAATCGTCTCATTTTGTATTGAGAATTCTATGCATGTTGGCATTTAACCACGTATCTCGATTATGTGTATGTATTTCGAATCTGATTGACCTCCTAATTATTATGTCTAGGTCTCTATTACAAGTTACTTCCAATTGCCTTGAACTCACCGTTTGGACGCATGCAACTCAACTTGACTTTGTCTTGATTGACACTTCTCTTCGTATTCCTGGTAAGTGTACTCTTTGACCTCTCGGGTTGAGGCTGAGCCTCCCCTCACTGAATGTGAATACTTGCATGGGACATCATCCTTGGAATATGACTATTTATCACGTCTTTGGAGCTTGATATTGTTCTGTGTTGGGTGAAAATTGATTTGGTTAGGACCGAAACCCTTTTTCCTATTAATATGTTGTCAAAATGTGGTGGTTTGAGATAGTCTTGACTTATCCGTTGTTAGTGTGATCAATTGTCTTGGATTGTGAAGATGAGTCTCATACCTTGTAAATTTATTGAATTCTAGACGTGTGACAATTTCTTACATATTGACTCATTCCATTTCAAATTCTAATTCAAATGTTTTCTTGATTGAGAGTATACATGCGATGCAAGGATTGAGATCGTAAACTCGGGCTCGCAGAATGCCTCGCCTTATTTTCGTATGGATTATGCTCAATACTGGTACGTACTCAAACTCCGATCGTACATTATGTTAGGGTTGAATCCTATTTGATTGATTCTATGTGATTGTTGTACGAGGCAGCGCCTCTTAAGTCTTAGTCTAATTATTGTTCCGAGTTGTTGCTTGATTTGTGAGTTCAAAACGCTATGTGTCATTTCATGTGCTTGTCTTGCAATACCAATTGCTTCTCATTGTTACAAAAAGGTTTAGCCTTTTTGCTTTCATGAATCAGGTCATAAACTCATTTCATATTCCATTTGTATTGAGGTGGTCTTTTTAATTGTTTTCAGTTCATCGAATCATGGATTGAATTTAGTCTGTAGTGGTGCATTGCAAAGGTTTATTATATTCGAGTGTTAAATCAATTTGGAATCTAGGTTGTCCTAATCACTTACTCGTACAGGTCAAGGTCGAGCCCTTTTTTGTCAATTTATTTTGCTTTTGTGACTAATAATTGATGTGTTGATACCTGTTTATTGATTTATTTAGGTGATATGTTTATGTTATATTGTGGATACCGTGTTCTGTTTTGAATTGTGATTTTGAACAATCCTTATCGTTGCTCTTACTTGTTCCATTAAACATATTGATTTACTTGGACGTAAATTGGATGATCATGGTCCTTTCTTGATTCTGTTATGTCTCGTATTCATTAACGAACTTCATATTTCTTGTGGGTCATCTTGTTTTGAGTCAAATAATTCTCGATACTTATTTTTCCCTGGTTGTTCTTAAATTGCTTGCTTGTACCACTTCCTCATTTTCCTGTAACTGATTCGGGTTATTTATTGATGTAGTCAAGTTAATTTGTCAATCATAAATTATTTCTCAATATCGATCCCTCCATTTGACCAAACGAAGATTTTGGAGCAATCCAAAGGACACGACCTCTTTTGATAACCTCACTGCGAGCAACTTTGTATTTTAGTTACCATTCACCTATCAACTCTATTCCATGTGATATTTATTCTATTTATTGCCATTGACCTCCTTAAATTTGTACTATGGAATAGGCTCGTTGATTGTTGGATTCTAGTGTTTATTATTCTTGTAGTGTTACTTGTCCAAATTATCATTTTATTCGTTTTAGTTTCAAAATGTCAAAGGCACAAATGATTTCATACACGAGTAGGGTTTGACTCTCCATTTATGTTGACTAGCTCTTGACCTTGCTCGGTCAACCATCTTGTTGATTCTTCTTGATTTTGTTACGTTTTCTTTCTGCTCGATATGAATGGTGTTGAGCCCTTGTGTTTCCCCTTGTATTGTATTCTTATAACTTTTGTGCATTGAGCATGTACTAGACTGATTGGATTGTTGCCTGGTGAGTACTCTTCACATCTCAATTATATCAATCTTTTATCGCATGACATCATGCTTATTGGAATCAGTTCTTTTAGACCTCTCTGGTGTAGCAGTCTTGTTGTGTAATCAACATAGTCGACCAATTGATCTTGACTTGTACTTCTGAAAATATCTCTAAATATATTGATGTTATAACCATTACTCTTGGGTAGTAATGTATCATAGTTGCCATTTATCGTTGTCCTTATTGTTTCATTTAACTTGTTTATCACTTTCCTTGTGAGTCATGCTGTAGCATTCGTGCCAATGATTCTTCATGGACGAATGATGTTGATTTATTTCCTCCTTGTTGATTAATTCTTGATCTCACTCGATTGAAACTCATGTTGTTATTCATTATTCCGGTATATCCCTTTGTCACTTGAGGTACATACGGTTGAGCTCTTGTTTTGTTTTCTTATGCTTGTGTTGTTGGTATGTCTACATATTTTTATCCTTATCGTGATCAGATAAGCCTTGATACCACTCTCAATTATGTTGCATCCTTGATATGCATAATTGCTATTATTTTCTCAAGATTGAAACTTGTTTTTCTGGTCTCTTGATTTAGTCTATCCACACCTCTTGTACTCTCATCATATTGGGGTTGTTTGGATTATATTATGTTATTATAGGTATAGATTCATTTTGGTTGATGCCCGATCCTATCAGTAAGGTTGTGATTGTCATTCAAGTATTCCATTTATATTTGTCCTTGCTGCATTGCTTATCAGACACATGCATCGTGTGACCAATCTCATCATTTCTCTAAATCATCTTGCTTGTATAATTGTTGTACTAGAATTCAAATTTGTGATGCTAATGTCAGTCACACTTTGTTCACTAACACTTGTTTTAGCACGTTAGTTCTACACTCTTCTACATACGTCAATAAATTAAGGCGTCATGGAACTCTACACACTCACATAAACCGATTGAATAATTGACCTAAACAAGATCGTCGATTTCTCAGGTAAATATGTCTGACCCATACAACGCTACAAGGTGTCTGTCAGGACTTCACTCACTCTGACGTTGTTGTAGAAGCTACGATGTTGCCATGAAGTAGCTGTAGACGAATACGACTCCTTCGTTGGTTTCAGGTGTGGTTCCTGGGGTTTATATCCCTTTCTTTTATAACTAGGATCTACCAGAACTACCTAAACAGAACTGCGGTACCAAATTACCAACAACTATTTATCAGGCCCGTAGAACTTGAACTGTCATTTATGCATACCGGTAATTGTACCATAAATTGAGACCAACCTGCATTGCATGTCATCTGCACTTCATAACTGCATGTAAGATCCGATATACGAATCGTATAGGTTATTAGAATACTTATAGGTAGAATGCGTATTTTATAATATATGTATTTCGTCGGGAGTGACGAGTGTCAGGCTGGTGAGTTCTAGATTGGATGTAGTCTGAGGGCATCGTGGAGTGAGTATGTGTCATGGTGTCTGACATAGCCCATGGGATACTCTCAACGGGATGTCCTTAAGGACATTCGACTATTCCTCACCAACGATGACCATCACTTGATGGCTCGTAGTGCCAGTATGAGAGTTTCTCTTTTCAACATCCTTATTAATAAATAGTATTATAATATCTTCTCAATTGAGTGATTAAGGTTCGGTTTCTCAGTTTAGAGTATGCGTGTCATATGTGAAGTATTGGAGCTATTCCGTTCTTTATTATATTATTCATTAGCCGATATTTCGGGATCTCCTAATATTCGAAGGTCTTCCTCCTTTGGCCCCTGGTTGGTACAGAGGAAGTCAGGGGCTCTCATTGGCTTTAACTAGTACAGGGAGTTTCCTTTTATTATATTCTTTTCAAACGGGTAGTCGGTTCCTTATTTCCGTATGACGGCTGGGACCGAGTGTTTTCTTTGTATTATTCTCTTTTTGTGAGGATAGGCGTCTCGGTTCGCTCTTTGACCGAGTGTGTGCTTTTTGTAGCCGCTCTACTTTTACCAGGGTGTTTCGTTCTGGAAACTTAGAATTCGTTTTAGGTTACGAGGGCTGCTGTATAGTGCCCCATGCCTAAAACAAAACCTTAGATTACGAGGGCTGCTGTATAGTGCCCCACGCCTAAGGGGCGAATCCTGATGTCCTACAACCCGGGTTTCTAAATTTGATAGTCTGTTCATTTGACTGGGAGCTTGATATCTTCTCATATTATTTATAGTATATTACTATTCCTCACAAATATTTTGGGTTTATTTTCGTATCGTCTCTTTTGATACATGTTAAATAATAAAATGGAATTATGGTTCATTTGGACACATTTAGGTGTAGTAATTTAAACTATAAGTTGGGTCCTTTAAATGTAATTGTTCCTACCCGAATCGGATATAAACCCAAAGGCTGGACCTTAATCCACACTAAGATTTTATCTCACGTTCCACGGTTGGTTGTGGGGTCCAGGTAAGGAGCAGGAGCTGTTTTGAAGTCCAAGAGGAAAGCACTAGGATGGAGTCCCGGTGCCTTCCGTTTTGTAGACCTTCAGTCTGATTTGTTTCTTTTGTTTCGTTTGATTATGAGTAGTTTGTAGTAGGTTAGTGAGGATCGTCTCATGTCCTTTGATGAGGCCGACCTCTTTGTATGTATTTTATATTTCTTTAGCTTCCGTTGTAAATTTTGTAAAAAGGCACCGTATATATATATGTTTTTGGTTGTTGGATGTCCATGTATTGTGTTCACTGTGTGTGTTGTTCCTCTATTTATATAAAATTTGTTAAGATCATCTTGTTTCTATAATAATAAAATAAGCCTTTCGTGTACTTGTAAACAAGTACACGTGGCAGGATTAACACCCCTAAGCTACTTAATATTTCTGGGGTGTGACAGAAACGCCCTAGTAAAATAGAGCTACTACAGAAAGCACACACTTAATCAAAAGCGAACCGAGAAGCCTACCCTCACAAAAAGATAAAATAATAAAACAAACACTCGGTCTCAACTGTCATACGGAAATAAGGAATCAACTACTCGTTTGAAATAATAATAATAGAAAGGGAACTCCCTATACCAGCTAAGGGCCAAAGGGGAGACTCAGACTTCCTCTGTACCAACCATGGGCCAAAGAAGGAAGCCCTTCGAATAATTGGAGATCTCGAAATATCGGCTAATAGAAAATATATAAAGAATGTAATAGCTCCAATACCTCACATATGACACGCATACTCTAAACTGAGAAACCAAACCTTAATCACTCAAGAGAGGAGATAGTATAGTATATATATTAGTAAGGATATTGAAAAGAAACTCCCTTACTGGCACTACGAGTCATCAAGTGATGATCATCATTGGTGAGGATTAGTCAAATGTCCCTATGGACATCCAGACGAATAGACCCCACGGGCGTTTAGCTTGCGTACGTAATCCATCTGTCACGATGCCCCCAGACTACATTCAATCTAAGGCTCACCGACCCGACACTCATCACTCCCGACGAGTATACATATAATATTTAGATACACATCTACCTCTAAATATTTTTAATAGCCTATATGATCCGTATAATGGATCTTACATGCAGTTATGAAATGCAGATGACATGCAATGCATGTTGGTCTTAATTAATGGAGCAATTACCGGTATGCAAAATATGACAGTTCAAGTTCTACGAGCTAGATTAACATTTATTGGTGGTTTTGATACCGTAGTTCGGTTTAGGTAAGTCTGGTAGGTCCTAATTAAGAAAGAAAGGGATATAAGCCCCAAAAATCCACACCTGTTAACACGGGAGTTACGACATTAGTTTCTAATCTCAGACTGTAGTCCTGCAACGTCAGCGTCCACTGATCTGAAACATCCTTGTCTTCTGCGGTGGATACCAGTTTACTAACTTCCTAAGTGACGTTAGGGTTTATTAGTTTATTGTGTTGTTGAATCTTGTAACTTGTCTAAACTAGAAAAAAAAAACATGATCTATGCGTTGAGACATCCTTGATGCTTTTAATACAATTTAATTAATAATTTACTAAGTCAAATTCTTGTGCAGCGTCCATGCTGCACAGCGAGTGAGAGATTAGTATTCTTACTATTATTTATTTATTTATTATTTCAAGTAAAGTTTTAATTATATGTTTACTATTACTCTGATTTAACTACGTCATCAAGACGGTACCTACAAAACAACATAAAGCAAACATGTTATAAATTCATCCACTTTTAGTTGTGCACCTTTATTTCAAACTAACAAAAGAAGAAAACAAAATAACTAACTATGATAGTAGCTGATAAACGTATATTTAGTTAGGTGCTTATGGAGAAGTTGGTCAATATAGGTAATTATATTTACCTAATTATTTAGTTGAACTCGTGTTTATATCTTCCCGCTTTTTTATGTTACTAGTAATGTGATATTTTATTGTTATGTCATTATTTTTAGTTATTTATTCTTACTATGCGTATTATAATTATTATTTATCCATATTAAATGGATGTTTAATCTTTTATTTCAATTGATAGTTTAATTATGATCAATATTAGTATTAATATTATTATACTCCTAACTTTATTAATTTGTTAAATATTATCATTTAACATAAGTGTTGTTATATTTCAGGTAATATGTTTGATTAGTATATGTAATCATAATTATATATAATTATTTTATTATTCTTATAACATAAGTGTGTTTAGTATTATTTTAGTTACTTGGTTAACATTTTAAATATTATTAAAATACTACATATCATTAATTATTATTTTCTTTTATTTATTATTATTATTATATATATAATTTTAGTTATAATATCTTATATATGTAATGTTTACTTATATTTTCATTTATTTTCTAAGGGTCCATAATTTAATGGGAACCAAATCAGCTGCTTGCCCAATGCATACTCGTCCCTGCTCGTCGAATGATTCGGATCGTTCAAAACCCATCTAACGGCCTCAAGCGTCTGCCCCGTGAATCAAATACAACCGTCAGATCTGAGCGGTTGGATCTGAACGGTCCGATCGAGCGAGCATGGGCCTGCTCGTTGCCTAGGCGAGCAGGCGATTCGGACCCAATTTAATGAGCTAATTAAATTTTTAACTTCTTATTTACGGTCTTAAAAGCACGTAAAGCTGAATAGCACCTCATTGGGTCCATTTGCTCGCATAACACAGCAAATCCAGCACATACACTTGCTGCACTGGTGCTGGCAAACCAGTGCAGCAACAACATGGTCACTGGTAAGGGTGCCAGGGAGGTTAGATTGGTGTAACAGTGGGTCGTGCCTACCAGAATTAATGAAATGTTCGGTCAGAGACCATTCTACTGCACAGTATTACCAAAACAGTGATTTTGGGTGCAACATCAATTATTAGTTTCAATTTTACCAGAAGCAGAGGGTCAAACTATTTTCACGTTCACAGTCCCGCTGAGTAAAATGAATAGTAAGAGGTAGGACACAACCAGACCTAAACTAATTTACTACAGAGTAGTAACGTCATCAGTAAGTTGGTAGTGAGAGTTAGATCTGAACGAACTCACCCAAGCAGTGGCTCGATGGCCACTGCCAATAAAAGTATAAAAATGAGTAGCAAGGAGGCAATCACACAGATCAAAGAATAACAACCATTGAGACAGAAAATAAAATAATGAATAGATGGACGTTTTACCCGTATTTATTCAAGGATGGTTGAACTGGGTCAGATTTCTGCGTGGATTTCGGGTTATGTTTCTACAACAGCCTCCACCAGTCGGCCTATACATCTCCTTCTTGATTACTTGAACTGTTATTTGTTTGATGTGAAAAATATTATGGAAGCTAATCTCAACACATGAGAGCAAAACCAAACCAACCGAAATAACACATACATCGGTTTAATAAATAAGGGAAGAAGGAGTTTAGGCAGAGGGTATTGGGAATCGGTGTGGCAGGGGAAATAATGTAAGGGAAAAAAAGGAGAGAGGAGAGAGGAGAGAGGCGTATGGGGAAATGAGTAAGTAGGTAGTACGAAAAATTAATTGATGGCAGAGGTTATAGGTAGCGGTATGGTAGGGAGAGAAAAGAAAAGAAAGAAAGAATAAGGGTTGTGCGATTTTTAAGAAGAAAATGTTGGGTTACGAAGTCAATTGGTCTAAGCTGCGGAAAGACCGTAAAATAAAAAATTTACTTCTAACTTAAGCCAAGAATTAAATGAGGTATGTCAGATAAACTACCGAGGGTGTCCACCTCCCGTTTATCTCTGGCATCAAAACCCGATTTAATCCTTATATATATCTACTCCATAATTGATTTCTAAAACTTTAATCTACTTACAAATTAAATAGATTCATATAACATTTATACATTGATCCAAATTCGAATTGGACTACAGACTCGGAAGATCGAATCTGAGAAGCTCCTCTCCTCGGAGTATTAAACGTCTGATACCTTTATTGGTGATCCACCAAGACGACCAGAGAGTGGCTTATTCTTTTGTCAGAAATACCGTAAATTGCGATATTCTGCAAAAACACTATTCACCGAGATAAGAACTAAATAAATATCTTTACAACTCGCAATTATTCAAATATGAAATACCGCTCTTTTCGCAAAAATACTATTTTCCGAATGCCGTAAATAACCGTAACCGATATAGAGAGAAAAATATATGTATCGATTCAATCCTGAGTTAACAGATACGATACGATTTTTGTTGTGATTTTCTCTCTCTCCATGCCCCTCTATTTATAAGAAAATGAGGAGGTTGGCCGATTACCAAAATACCCCTGAAAATGCAAAATGACCAAATTGCCCTTGAGGCATGTCGGCAAAAAAAAATGTCTTCAAAAGTTTGGCCGACATCCTTTTTGTCACATGCCATGTTGTCATGGCAATGCCGACATGCATATTTTTATTTATTTATTTATTTATAATTAAGATTTTAATTATTTTTTAATTAAGATTTTAATTTGATAATGACTTTCATCTCAAATTCAAAATCATAATTAATATTTAAAATCTAAATTAAATATATATAAATATATATAAACATATAATTATTCTCAACAATTATATTTCTCAGGGTTTGGTATCGATTCGGTTTCGGTATGATTTTATACAACGTATCGTATACGTTTATAAATTCAACCTTTATTTTTGCTTGTCATCTTATATAACATATATAATTTAATCATATAATATATAATTAATTACAACCATCTTAATATTAATTATAGTTTATTTATAATTAATCTTTACGATTCGCTGATTAGCTCATATACGGTGTGATCAAATATGATATCTGTTATGTTGGTAAATAAAATTAAAACTATTTTAACTTTTATAATCATAGGAGGCATCTGACATTTGCGCTATGACCATCCAATTACATAGATGATGTTGTACTGTACAATACCACGATCCATTAAACTATTTTAAAACCCGTGAAATTTGACAATTATTTTAATAAATAATTATCTCATTAATCATGAGTTTTATCGTTAAATAAGATTTTAACTCTAACTTAGTTTAGAGAAATACTCAAAATTTAAAACCTTCTATGTTAACTTACAAATTTCATACGATTATTCCAGATAAAGTTCTTTGAGGAAAATTAAAATTAACATAGATATGTAAAGACAAGGATAGGATGTACAATAAAACCCTACAATTCATTGAATGACCTAATTATAAAACACCAAACTAAATGATTTCAACTAAATTAAATAACAATTCATCTTACACAAAATTTCTCCAACAGGAGGTATAACAACAATTTGGAGCATAATAATAGTCGTACGATCAATAGAGATAGAAATGAAATAAAACTTCTATTTACACATGAGAAATAATTATTCACATATATATATGTATATATAAAGATATGAATGCCGCTCTTGCGTGCAGACGAATTCAATCAATAACTACTATTCAATTTTATATCGGACTTCTCAAGTTTTAATCAATTAAGTTACTAACTAAATTTAATAACTACGATTCAAATAATTAAAACTTGCGCATAATAAAAATATCGAACTATAGATAAAGAATTTATCAAAAGTATTTTTATTAAGTTAAAATATATATAAACATGACTCATATTGTTGCACATGTAATTAAATACTTACTAATAGACAGAAATTTAATTACTAATTTAATTATATAAATTTTAGCATTAAAATCATTAAGTAAATGTATTTCTCTTATGTAATCGGTTAATTAAAGTATTCCAAATTCTTATACGTCAACGTACATTATAATAAAATAATTTGCGATTGATACAGCCTAACTATCGTTAGCCTGTACTGTATATATGTACATAGGTACATAGGTATATATGTATATATATTTTTCTTTCTTCTGTTGCCTTTAATGATTTTACAGTTTTAGATCTATTCTCAACTCATGAGCCCAAAAACCCGAGCACCTGAGAACAAGGGCGGGGTTTATATAGTAGAGGAGGGAGGCCATAAGAGGATTGGCACTTGGCTTGGTCAAACCTCGAGTACAACGACTATACATGGGCCGTGGGGTCAAGGACACCAATCCCGATGTCAGAGATTGTGGTAAGCCACTGAGATGGGAGGCAACAAGGGTTCGTGTAGCGGGACGGGACGACAGAAAGAGAAAAAGAGAGACTATGGCATTAATGGCGAAATAGACAGAGGTCAAAGGGCACAGAAAGGAAAAAGGAAAGAGAGGGGAAGGTCGGTGTGAAAGAGAAGAGGAGAGAAAAGAGAGAGAGATGGGACAGAGAAGTAATGAGAGAGAGAAGGGATTTGGTCGTTGTGGGAGAGAAGAGAGATGCGTGGGAAAGAGAAGACATCTGTATTATGGTCTGTAAAACATAACCATATTTTAATCCACATTCTAACATTGTAACGACAAGTTAGTGTTCTTCCTAATTATCTTGGTTAAAGACTTTTAAGAATATATATCATCTGTATTATGAAGTTTCACAATTCCAGTTATTGACTCTAGTCAGATAAAGTAATGATTCATAAATTCAATAATACTCAAGGTAACAAAATGACAATTTATTAATCACTTAATTCATGAACAAAGCTTTATGATAATTTATCGTATTATTGACTTCTAGATTATTACAAACTAACATAAAAGAGGGAAAAAGTAGGGTGAGGTGGCAGTTTTTAGGAAGGAAAGAGGAGAGAGGTGAGAGGAAAGAGGTGATGTGGTAGAGAGAGAAAGGAAAGAGAAGAGGGATGGACGATAGAGGAGAGAGGAGAGAGTGCTGAGGTGGCAGAGGTGTATTTATTGCGGAGAGAGAGAGAGTGGGGCAAGGGAGATAGACGTTAGGGAAGAGAAGAGAGAGGAGTGTGGGTGGTTTTCTAGGTGTAATAATGAGGGAGAGACACGCTTATGCTCAAAAAGAGAGAGAGAGAAAGAGAGAGAGAGAGAGAGAGGTTAAAGGATTCTTACAGAGAGAACGCGAGAGAGAAAAAAGATGGCGAATTCCGTAGAATGGCAGCTCGTCACCCGCAGGAAGAAAAAACCTCAAGCCTGGACCCTCCCCACAGCCCCCCACCCTCCATCACCAAGCCACTCAAGCCCTACACCTCGAGTTCATATGCCCGAGCACTCTGCAGCTCCCCACGCTCTACCACTCCCAACTAATCCCCCAATTCTTCTCCCAACTCATCCAGACCGACCTCCCCCACCAGCCCCCCGGCCTCAAACTATTACGTCTCTCCTCATAGCCCCACTCGACTTCGCTTCCCCCCTCCCCCTCCTTTCATGAGTGGTGAGGTCGATGTTTCAGATGTTGCCGATGGGGACACAACAAGGCAAGCTGCCATAACCCCTTAAAATGTGGCAAATGCTGGTCTAATGGACACTCTGGGACCCACTGCATCATGAAAATCCCCCCGGTCAGAAGTCCGCCACCCCACCAGATGCCCCGGCCCACCTCCCTCAGGCCGAACCACTGTTTGATAAGCTGCTGCAAGGCTCCCTTCCGGAGAAGATTCAAATGCCAGAGGGTAGACCGACCAGGACCTTCTACTTTGCCCACCGTGATCTCACTATGGCCACAGAGATTGACAAGCTCGAAGAAGCAGTGGTGATGCAAGCCCCTCATAATGAACCCCAGTTCTCGGCTGATCAGGTTGTAATCATGGCAACAGAGAGTGGTCTTGTGCAAACAGGAGATGTCCACATCGCCTTACTCCCCCGCAACAAATACCTCATCAAGTTACCCAGGGGAGTGGCCTCAGAGACGTTCATTCGGGCTACCCCCCCCCCCCCCAGGTATGTGGGACAAAGGCTTCACCTTTCAACAGTGGTCACCATATGATGAGGCATCTATTAACATTCCATCTTTCAAGACCATTCTCAAGCTTGTAGGCATCCCACCACATCTATGGAGAGAGAAAGAAGTGGCAGGAGCTCTGTCCACCATAGGGCTTTACCTAGGCTCTATCTCGTCTGAGAACGAGGGAGACCTCACATCTTGGCTGGCAGTGCTGGCTACAACAGACCTAGCTCTCATCCCCGAATGTATAGTAATGGTAGCAGGAGGTCTGGAATACCATGTCCAAGTTATTCCCCTCAAATGGTCCAGCAATCCCATCTACTCACTAGCAAACATGCCTAAGATCCCAACAAGATACAACAAGCCACGAGAACCAGAACTTCGGGGGGCGAGCTGGCACGACCTGAGGGACTTAGACTCTGTTTACCTATCCAGGAGAGCCTTATTTGAAATCGTCAAGGACTTGGATCCCTCCACCCTACCAGCCGAGATTCAGGCGGCCCTCAGTGGCAACCTAGCCCACAGCTGGCGAATTTCTGACGAGGACCGGGCGGAGAGAGCCAACAAGCGGCAATCTCAACAGCTGCACATGCAAATCCTAGGCCACACTCAGACCACACAGGATCGGCCACAGAAGCTCAAACCCATTATCGTAGCCGCCCCCTGCAATACCCCAAACGCTGTAATGGGTCACTCACTACCCTCTGTGGAAACCCGTGACCCATTAAACCACACCCCCAGGCCACAGAAATTGAAGTCTGTCGTATCCCACAACACAACCCCACCTCCTGACCCACCCCTTGCAACAGGTCACTCACCACCCAAAGAAACAACCCACCACAGGCAGGACATCAATGCTATACCACATGAGTTCCCTGTTTCCCACCTACCTACCAGCCCTCCTCGAGAACTCCCACATCGAGCGGAGTGCCCAACTGCCAGAGTGGTCCTCTCTAGTCCCATTGGTCACCTTCCCACAGCAGAAAGTTCTGTCCTTCGAATCTTACCGTCAGCGACACGCCAGACGGATATCTGGCCCGTCTGAGACAAATCTCGTCTCTGACAGGCAGCAAGTAGATGGGCCCATAAACCGACTCACCTCTCCGTTGTCAGAGAGACAGCAAACCCTGGCAAACATAAGGAAATCCGTGAAAAAGGATTGAAAGAGGAAATCTTCTGCAGGCCAAGCAAGCCCATCAACTCAAAAGCAGGCCCAGGGGGAGACTGCAGATGCTTAAACACCCTGAAGGCTTTTTCCAAATTCATCTGGCCCGTGAGCAATGTGCTCAAATAGGTGAGGCATGTGGCCTTTCTCCTGCCCAAATTCAGTTCGCCTTAATAGAAGACAACACAGACCGACTGCTAGATAACGCTCTTAATCGGCACCTCAACACCCCAAACCAACCTTCGAGCCAGTCGGCCCGTCTTAGCACAGATGTGGGTGACAATATGGATACTGATAATGAGCCCTTGGACAGCAGCTACATCAGAATCCCGGGAACGGACGAACTCATTAGAATGGATCCCCTATCTGAGGATGAGCTCTCGGATTGAGGGGTCTGGCAGCATGCATTACTTGATTGGTCTCGGATTGAGGATGATGCTCATGAAATGTTGATCTCGGATCATACCCCCCTTACTCTCCACTGCAGGCAACGCAACCCAGTGAAAAAAGACTTCCGCTTTGAATTGCACTGGCTTAGAAACCCGATGGCTGCCAACATAGTAACCTCTACTTGGGCTCAAGCCCAGACCAGTTCAGTTCCGATTGAGAAGGATTACTTGGCCAAGGTGCTCTCTACCCACCAACAGCTAAGAGATTGGCACACGTGTCACTTCTCGGAAGTTGATACTACTTTAAATAATTGTAAACTGGCAGTTCAGTTCTTTGATAGAATTGAGGAAAAAAGAAGTATGCTCAGTTTTGAAGCTGGCCTTAGAAACTTGATCAGGGACAAGGCAGTTGAACTCTCGGTCATATCCGAACTACGATGGATGCAGCGATCCAGATGTAAATGGCTGAGAGAAGGTGATATGCCAACCTAAGAGATTGGGTGGGCTAGGCATCAAAGACCTACACCTCCATAACATAGCATTACTGCTTAGATGGTGGTGGAAGTGTTACACAAACCCGGATTCACTCTGGACCCGTGTGGCAACGTTCATTTATTGGATCGGCACTTATGACCAAGGCCCATCATTTTGGAAAAAATCAGGCTCTTTCTTCTGGAGGGCAGTTCAATCGTTGTTCACCTTTTTCCAGCGAAGCACGACATGGGCAGTTGGCAATGGAGGATCCATCTCCTTCTGGTTCGACTCATGGGCAGGGACACCGCTAAAAAACATCAATTATACAGAGGTACCATTACCCAGACTGTCCTTAAGAGATGCACTACCAATGCTCCCCACTTTGCTCCCTAACCCGAGAAATCTCACGGACTCATGGGCTATGGACCTGGCAGCAGACATTTCACTCGATCCTGGCTGTGACCGTATATGTTGGATATGGGAAAAAACAGGGGGGGTACTCTACCAAATCCTTCTATAGCGCCTTCTCAGCAATGGGAAAGATTCAACCTTCCTGGATGTGGATCTGGAAAGCAAAGACCCCTCCCTCAGTCAAATTGTTCAGCTATTTTCTGTTGCAAGGAAAAATCTTAACCCATGATATGATGATCAAAAGAGGCATGCATTGCAGCCGGCCATGCGTCATGTGCAGAAATTGTCTGACTGAATCTGCTCTCCATCTCTTTTACCTCTGTCCAGTCGCCACAGCATGCTGGTTCCACCTTCAGGGGCTGTTAGGCATAACCATCTTCACTCCGGGCTCTTCAATACAGGAGATAGAAGATCACCTAAGAGTCAACCTTTACAAGCAAGGAGGCAAGTCGCTGGTTGTGTCCTCCTTCATGGCTATGTGTTGGATAATCTGGCATGATAGGAATAGAAGAATTTTTTATGGGATACCCGACCTACCAAACCCGGTACAGTTGGCAAGTAGAGCTGGGATGGATGCAAAATAGTGGCACCAGTATTGCTAGTTTTTTTTTTTAAATGTTGTATTGTGGCTATAGATGGGGGTCTGTGCAATTCCTAAATGTTTTTTGGTTTTTTTCTGTTTTGTTTTGATTTTGTGTGGTTGTAAGCCTCGGGGCTCCTGTACTGAACGAGTATGTTGTTATTAATAATAAAATCTCCCTTGGCAGCTTCTGCCAAGTTTCTCAAAAGAAAATAATGAGGGAGAAAGAGAGAGAGAGATGAGGTGTAAGATAAGATGGTGTGAGAGAGAGAGAGTGCAGAAAGAGACAGAGGAGAGAGGGAGTGGCGCGGGGAACGAAAAGGAAATTAATGGAAGAGAGTGGAGAGATGAGAGATGGTTGAGGGTGATGTGGCAGAGTGGAGAAGGAAATAGGCAGGAGAGAGAGTGAGTGAGGTGCGAAATTCTAGAGAGGAAAAATGAGAGAGGAGTGATGACGTGGCACAGTAATTATGGCGGTATGGGAAGAAAAATGAGGAGAGAGTGAATAGGAAAGAGGTGTGATTTTCTAGGTGGCGCAGTGGGAAAGGGTGTGTGGGGAGATGTGCGGCAGGAGAGAGAGACAGAAATGTCGAGATCCGCTACAACTTCGTCTATGCAATGTTTCGCAAAATGACCCGTTGCAAGTTTACATCATGACCCACCACACAAAGGTCTATGGGGGCACAACGTAAAAAATCTTCAAAAGAGGTATGGGTTTTCGAGGTACTTAAACAACGTTGTCAGTTGAGATTTTATGTAGCTTGTCTTTGGGGTCTTTGGCATTTCTGCTCACTGTCCCTCTAGCTTGTGGTACTTTTCGGGTCGTTTCATGGGTCATTTCTCTTGAGCTGGCGCAGAAGGACAGAGGAGCAGAGAGAGAGGGTTAGTGGGATGGGCTTTCAGGCCTTACTCCTACGGGCTTTCGTGTGGCATACAACTTGGAAGGCCCAGATTCGACTCATCGGGTCGATTTTGGTTGCAACACGTATTAATATAAGTTTTAGGGTCATCTTTAATAGTTATGTAGATGGATTGAGGATATACTTGTGTAGCTTTTGACGTTGCAATACACGGTAACTTAAAACGGGTCATGTGACTCGTCACATGATTCCAGGAATTTATTTTTATTTATTATGCTTATTTATATAGGTTTATTAATAGCTGAAAATAGTGATAAATGGCATAAATTCAGTATGTTAATCCTTAACTTCAAGATTTGTTTATGCATGCAACTTCATGCACATACTTTTAAAATTGTGCATTTATAAATTTTGCATACATGTATTCTTATTTAAGAACTGCCTAAGTTGTTTGCTACTCTTTTTAATAATCTCAGTATTTATTTATTAAAATTTTGCCATTGTATATAAAACTCGTATCCTAATTATTTGTTGTTTAATTATTATTTTGCTTTTGTTTAGGTACATTATGTTATTTTGAATTATTTATTCATTTGTATGAGGAGGTTGTATCGAATAATTTCCCATTTTAATATCGTTCATAAATTTATAAGTTATCAAATAAAAGTTTTAAATTCTAAGCACTGTTCCTAAGTTAAGTTAGAGTGAGGACCTTAATTATCGATAAAAATTCCTAATTAACAAGACAATTATTCATTAAACTAATTGTCAAAAATGGCGGGTTTTACAACATTCATTTGTTTACAAAATGCACATTTGGTATCTCTCTCCCATCTTTTTTTATAAAGAAACATTTTTGTAAAAATTCTTCTTGTTCTAACTAGCCACATGGAATTAATACTGTTGGCACCGATAGAAAGATCAGAAGAGCGAGAAAAAAGCGAGAAGAGTGATCTCGGCTGGGGAGGTCGCCTCCGACCTCCCCCCGCCACCCCTCTCCCTCTCCTCCCCCTTCTCTCCTATCCCCCTCCTCCCCCGCTGGTTTCGAGAGTGTGCAGCTACGAGGCAGATCACAGAGCTGCCGAATATGCTGGTGAGTCGAGATCATAACCGGATCGTGTTTGAGTGCTTGAGGTTGAAGCATCTGAGGCTGGCCTGTGTCGAGACTGAGTCTGTTCTTGGATCGAATCTGAATCTCAGATTTGGCTGAGATGAAATTCGAGCCTCGCTCACGATAAAGGCAGGTATTGAGAAGACAAATCTCTCAGATCAGAACTGAGACGAGGAGGAGACCGCGAGAATAGTACGAGGTGAAGCCAAGCCAAGATTAGGTGTCGATGACGACGGGCTGAAGATCGTGTCCTTGTCAGAGAAGGTCTGAGGTCGTTGTTTGATACGAGCTCGGATTAAACAGAAACATGGCATATCAGTTTGACATTTATGAGGTACCATTGGTTTGGACGATGGGCTGCAGATTGTGCCATGTCAGAGAAGGTCTGAGGAGCTCAGATTAAACATAAATGGATGATCAGTCTGTCGAGGCTGAATCAGGGAGTAACTCGGACAAGTCCAGAGCTAGGTGACGAGGGTATGGCAGATTTAGCTGATGACGACAAGATGAAGACTATGCCTCTGTTAGAGAAGACCTGAGTTCAAGCTTTGTACCAGTGAGGGTTGACACGAGACAGATCTCTACCGAGGTTGAATTAGGGGAGTGGCAGATTAGATCAATGACGCTGGTATAGAGAAAATGATGTTGATCATGTTACAGATCAGTGTGCAGATTCAGGGTACACTGATACTGATCAGGTTACGCTGATATAGGTCAGTGTGCAGATTCAGGGTACATATTTAGGTCGTTGATATAGATCTATAGATATTGTGAGATTATACCGATACAGATCAAGCAGATGCGGGTCAGTACTGGGATAGAGTTGATAGGTACCAGTTGGTATAGTGGTTCACCGTGACGTGTTAAAATGCCATAGGGTGCATGTCAGATAATACCATCTAGTACAACAATTTGGTTATGAGATATGAGAGTGTACACGGGTTTTCGAGACAGATTACAATTGTTGAGAGGGTTGATGGTGACTGACATTTCGTTTGTGGACGAGTGAGAGGCATGACTGAACTCTGATTGAGGTGGGGATCTAGGGATTGGGCAGTACAGAAATAACCAAACAATCTTGGGCTAGATTTCACTTTAATTTGGAGGTGAAGTCGGGTTAAGCATCAAAGACTGATACTGTGAGACAAAAGAATTAACACGACTAAAATGTTTAGTGGATTGTGATATTGCATTAGTACAACATCGTCTGTGTAATTGGATGGTCATAACGCAGATGTCAAATGCCTCCTATGATTATAGAAATTAAAATGGTTTTAATTCTATTTACCAACATAACACAAATCCTATTGGGTCACACCGCATAGGAGCTAAATCAGAGAATCTTAATGATTAATTATAAATAGTTATAATTAATATTAAGATGGTTATAATTAATTATATATGATATGATTAAATTATATATGTCATATAAGATGACAAGCAAAAACAACAGTTGAATTTATAGACGTATACGATACGTTGTATAAAATCATACCGTAACCAAACAAATACCAAACCCTGAGAAATATAATTATTGAGAACAATTATATGTTTATGTATATTTATATATATTTAATTTAGATTTTAATTATAGATTATGGTTTTGAATTTGGGATGAAAGTCATTATCAAATTAAAATCTTAATTAAAAATAAAAAAATAAAAATAAAAAAATTGAGGTCGGCATGTCGGATAAAAGAATTTTTTAATAAAAAAAAATTCCATGTCATCATGCTTATCCTTAAGGGTATTTGGAAATTCACTTTTTCCAAGGGTTTATTTGCAAAAATGTAACCTCCTCATTTTGCTATAAATAAAGGGGTAGGGGGAGAGAGAAAGAAGCACCAAAATCGACTCGGACTCGTTAACTCGGATTCGTATCGATAAATATACTTTCTCTCTTTCTCGTATACGGTTGTTTACGGAATTCGGAAAATAGTAATTTTGTGTTAGAGCGGTATTCCATATTTTGGATAACTGCGATTCATGAAGATATTTTATTTAGTCCGTATCTCGGTGAATAATGTTTTTGCGGGATATCGCGGCTTTCGGTATTTCTGGCAGAAAAAGTAAGCCGCTCTCTGGTTGTCCTGGTGGACATCTGGTAGAGGTATCAGACGTCTGATACTCCGGGGAGAAGAGCGTCTGTGATTTTGCTTTCCGAGTCTTCTGCGGTCCAATTCGAATTTGGATCAAGGTATTAATGTTATATTAATCCATTTAATTTGTAAGTAGATTAAAGTTTTAGAATTCAATTAAGGAGTATATCTGTTTAGGGATTAAGTAGGCTTTTGATGTTAGGGATAAACGAGAGGTGGACACCCTCTATGGTTTATCCAACATACCCCGCTTAATCCCCGACTTAAGTCAGACATAAAATTTTTGTTTTACGGTCTTTTCGCTGCTTAGGCCAATTGACGGGTTTTGAACTGTTCGTAACCCAACATACGGGTGCGATACGCACCAGATACTCCACGTGAGGTATCATATTATTTTAATATTGGAATACAGCATGATACGACTGGGATACGATCGGGATACGACACAGGATACGGCTGGGATATTGTTCAGTGCGCAGTAGACAGTATTTTGGTTATAAGTCCTTCATCCGAAGTCCGATTAAGCTGATTCAAAATGCGTTGGAAAGCTAAGAAAGAACTTTATAATCTTGGCTTATCATCTAGGATATTCTATCTCTTGATTGCTACAGTAAAATGTACTAAATTAGAGCAGTATCTTGAATTCTTACATAACAAACTTAATTTAATCTTAATTACTTCTAAAACCTACATAGCAATATATATCAGTAATTTAGAACAAAATACTGGATAACATGTATCTATAGTGATAGTTGAATGTAAAAAAAAATCAAACATTTTAATATATAATGTGATTTTTTTATTATTCTATATATACTTCGGTATTCTAGTTTTTTTGAAAAATGACGTATCCCCGCACCCGCACCGTATCGGATACGATATCCACACCCGCACCCGTGCAACATAGCTTGTTAATATTGGAATGAGATCTTCTATCGCGCAGAAAAAATACTGTGTGTTGTGGTGTGTAGTAAATTTCAATTTTTTATTTGCATCGAGATTCGTGCGAGCTAAATTTTATAATATCAGACTCCGAGTCAAATTTAGGCATTCCGTAGTCTACAGTGCAGAAAATTTGAGCCGCGGCGGAAGAATTGCTTCCGTCAATATTCCGTCACAAAAGAAGTTTATAAAACTGTATTTCGTTCTACGTTTATCTTTCTCTAATTCTCTTCCCGGATTTGTATGTGCTTGGGGATAAAATAGATAAAATAGGATTGCACTTTTCCGATCAGATCTGTTTATCTCAAATTAAACGGACCAGATCCGTTGGTCTCAAATTAAACGGACCAGATCCGTTGGTCTCAAATTAAACGGACTCGATTGTAAACCCAGGACCGTCCGTTTGGTAAAGATACCGGAAACAAACGCCCCTCTTAGTTCTTGCCAAACTTCCCCCTCGCCTCTCGCTCTCTCACATTTCACATCTCTCATTCAAACCCACACCACACATCTCCAATCCACCTCTCTAATGGCTTCCATCTCGCTCCACCTCTCTTCTCGCCTCCATGTATCTCCTGCCTGCTCTCTCTCCGTCCGGCGCCGTTCCTTGATGGCGATCAAAGCCCTCTCCGTCCCCACCACCGCTCTAACCCAAGACGACCTGAAGAAACTCGCGGCGATCAAGGCTGTGGAGTACGTCTCGAGCGGCATGGTGCTTGGACTTGGAACCGGCTCTACGGCCGCCTTCGTCGTGGAAGAAATCGGGGCTCTTTTGAAGTCTGGTAAGCTCACTGAAATCGTCGGAGTCCCTACTTCGAAGAGAACTTTTGAACAGGCACAATCCCTCGGGATCCCTCTTTCTACTCTTGATGAGCATCCGAGACTCGATCTTGCCATTGATGGAGCTGATGAGGTCTGTTGTTTGTTTTGTATTGTTATGTTTGAACAGGCATATAGGTGTTTCTTAACAAAATGAGGGGGGGGGGGGGGGGGGGGTTAGTTTATCTGGGGTTTACGTCAGTTGATTCTCATTTCTGGCAATCTTTCATGGTAAAAAAGATTATAGTTATTCCGTAATTAGAATGCACATAAGTTTTGTAGCTTGGTTTTTCTTATTGGGCAGATCTTCTGATTGACTACCGAGAGGAGTTTATTAGGTTTCATTTATTTTATCAGGAAATCCGCAAATATTGAGAGAAATAAGAAAGAAAGAAAATAACTTGAGTTGGCATGTGAAAAATGAGTTTTTTTTTGCACAATTTCTTACATTTAAGCTGATTAGTTTACCGAAATAGTCACAAACTCCATTAAGAAAACAACAAAATGTCCAAAAAAAGCATGTTGTCAATTACTAAATGCAGCCTGTACTGTACACCATCACTGGTTTTGATAACTTTAGCAAATTTTTCATTCTTTCAGGCAAACAAGAGACCCAAATGGTATTGATTTCATTTTAATTAATTCTCGGTTCATCAGGTTGATCCAAACCTTGACTTGGTGAAAGGCCGAGGTGGAGCCCTCCTACGTGAGAAAATGGTGGAGGCTGCCTCTGATAAATTCGTAGTAGTAGTTGATGATACCAAGCTGGTAACAGGCCTTGGCGGCAGCGGCCTTGCCATGCCAGTCGAAGTAGTGCAGTTCTGCTGGAAGTACAACCTAACGAGACTCCAAGACCTCTTCAAGGATGAGGGGGTTGAGGCGAAGCTCAGGCTAGATGCTGATGGAAAACCATATGTGACAGATAATTCAAACTACATTGTCGATTTGTATTTCAAGACGCCAATAAAAGATGCAGGGGCTGCTGGTAACGAGATATCAGCTCTTGAAGGCGTTGTCGACCATGGGTTATTCTTGGACATGGCGACTGCTGTTATAATTGCGGGAAAAGAGGGAGTCACTGTGAAGAGCAAGTAAATTGTGTTTGTGTTCAGTATTGAAGGTGCAGGTTGGTGATTTTTCTATTCAGGTGTATATTTTGTTGTATAATCCATGTGATGATGAGAAGCACAATAAGGGGTTCTTCTTCTGCCATTCTTTAATCTTTAATTATTAATAATGTATGTGATACCCTCTCCAATGTGGATGTAGGACTGTCTTAATTTCATACAGATACTTGTCATTGATGGATCAGTACCTGTCTAATGTGGTACTGAAAGCTCCAAAATTTTATAATCGAGTTATAAGCTGACATTGACACAAATGTAGGCTGAGATGACTGTTGATACCATAACATACCATAACTGGTGTGATTCAATTTTGCAATCAAGTCTGAATGCACAATAATTGATTATACAGCTAATCAGATTCAGTTTCATCTCAGCCCTCAATTCCACAATAATTGATTATACATATACTTGTCATTGATTATACAAAATTGGTTCTGCACAAGAAGGCACTAATCTCATCCAAAATTTTGTTCCTTTTTACTTGGATAAACTATGTAAAAAAGCTTGAATTTCTATGAATACATGATTGGCTGCTGCAATACCACAAGAAGTGTAATCCATATATCCACTGCGACCTCAACTTGGAAATAATACCTGGTGAAAAATGAAATTATACAGATTAGAATTTGACCTCGACACAAAAGAAACCAGAATTGATTATGGTGATTTATATGTGCAAATCTGGAACAAATCTTTGATGCAGGACCACACGGGTAAATTGATATATATTTTGGACTCTACATATTAGCATGACCAAAAATTGTTACAGACACAAATAAGATCCCTAGGGTCACTCCTTGGATTTCAACAGTTGAGTATTCAGATTGGAGGCAGCATAGCAACTTATTAAAAGAGGGCAGCTAGGTGCACGTAGCTCTTGCTTGCGCGAGGTCTGAGGAAGGGTCGGGTCACTTTGGGACATTTGTACGCAGTTTTTTTTTTCTGTATTTCTGTAAGAGACTGTTTTCACGACTCGAACCCGTGACCTTCTAATCACAAGGCGACAACTTTACTGCTGCCTCCAAGGCTCCCCTTCAGCATAGCAATTTACTCTCAAAAGAAAATCATTGTGATATTAATCCTTTTTTATTTCAGATCTTAATTGCAGGTTATATAACCACAGCGAACATTGGAGTGATTTTATAGCTTAGCCCTGAGAAACAGATGGACCAAGACAAATTATGTTTGCATTGTATCAGTTTCATCTTTCATGATTCAGGTCTTGGCTTGTTCTCAGCTGCTCATTTTAGACACAGGCTGTTATATATAGTAATTTAGGAAATATCACAGATTGACAATACTGTTATTTTCAAATTGAGTTGAGTTTTTATTTTCCTGTTCTTTCAGTCATGTTTTCACTCCATGGTATTGTTGTAAGTGGCTTTGGATAAAGTACAGTCTATTGGTGTTCTGTTTATTGGTCAGATCACAGGTTGATCTGGGTTAATCAATTTGTTTTTATTCAGGTTGGATTTGCTTAGCTGGCTCCAAATTGCCAACACAAATTATAACCCAACTCAAATGTTTTGTGAGCCCAAATTAAGATATCCATAATTTTGTAATTGTTTAATAAATTAAATAACTACTTGGTACTGATTTGATTGAGGTTTCTGTTAGGAGTTTCTGCTGCTAAAAACAGTGTATCAGAGAACTAAAAATAACAGTAGGACAAAGAATGGTTTACCATTACCACTTTGCTCAAGATGATTGGGAGGTGAAGGCATAGTAGTCTGCTCTTACTTTACCTGAAATTAGCATCCATATGAAATATACATTTTTTCTTGATTATAGTTTGAGCAGTGACGATCATTGATATGTTCTCTAGTTAAGACCAAAATATACATTAGGTAAGCCACATTTCTCCATTTGAGCAATAGGACACTCAATATATAAACCTAGGAAAACAAGAAAAAAAACAAGGGAAACAAAGAGGTGGCAATATGGTGCCAATCTGAATCCTTACACTCTTTGAAGCATGGTAAGCTCGAGATATTCAAGAGGTTCATGTATCCTGCTTTGCATTCGCAGCGGTGTTCAAAACCTGACATTTGGATGCATGCTCCTTCGCCGCAAAATGACCACAAACATGCTAATAAGAGTGTAAAAAAGCATGAAAGAGCAGGAAAATATTATTAAAACAGTGATTTACTCAATAGGACTTATATCATATCAAAGATCATAATTCACACTGGGAAATTCTGTGCCAGTACTGGAATTAATTAACTAGTTTTCCATATTAAGCTTAATAACCAGTTAGGCAGTTAACTTCAAGGTAATGCTTTTCTTACAGAATTAATAAGCTCAAATGGACAGTAAATTGCCCACATTTTAATTTAGATAACGTGTCATTGATACCCAAGCTTATCTAAACTCAGATCCAACTTCTGTGCAATAAGCAGTAAATAAAAAAAAAAAAAAAAAGAAGGAAATGTTTTCCTCAAAAAAAAAAAAAAGAAGGAAATGATTAATTAAAGAACCAGAGGTACTTTTGGTCTAAAGTTCTACTTGCCTTTGGGGTTGTTGGCCTAAAAAAGCAAATAAAAAAAGAGAGAAAAATATGCAATTATTTATTAAATATAACAAAAAAGTTAAAAGTTCGATTCCGTATGGTTAAAAATAGAAGAATGAGGAATTGAGGGGAAAGTAGTCTGAGCAATTGAATCTTTATAACAAACTGAATCATAGACACCTGATAGAATCAAACAGTAGTCAGATAATGAGTTACTGGTTTTACATAATCAGCTTGAGATGCAAGGAAGTTGAAGTTTTCAGATGTGTCGATATTATGGGGTTATTATGTAAGGATAATGTTTCGTAGGTACCACATTTGATATCAACTATTGATATCGATTTTATTATGTACATTTAGTTGAGTTATAATGCACATTATTTGAGTTATTATGCATGTTATACCATAACTATTTCAGTACAAAAAATAACATGTATAACGATTTCAATACAGGAAATAGCATGCATAATAACTCAAATAATGTGCACGATAACTCAACTAAAAGTGTATAATAAAATCGACAACATGTATAACTATTTCATTATAAAAAATAACATGCATAATAACTCAAATAATGTACATGATAACTCAACTAAAAGTGCATAATAAAATCGATATCAATAGTTGGTATCAAATATGATATCTACGTATCAGCTCCCATTATGTAAAGCTTATCCTACTGATTTACTGTGTTTTTTGCATGAGATTTAGAACTAGTTAATGGCCCCATTGATTCTTCTGCTTGCTAAAAGTAATTGTTGAATGCGAAATTAGCCTTCAGTAGTACTGCTTGACTTCATCTGCCCAAAAAAGAGTGTATGTACGAATATTTGCTTTGATTTGAAGGCATGAAATACCCATGTTGATATTTCTTTTTAAATATATACCAGCCTAATAATGCAGGGAAACATTATTAACCTTGTAGGTTTGTTTCATAATATGTTGACTAATTGCACATAAAAAATAACACTGGATAAATAGTGTCCTTTATTAGGGGGATTAAATGAAGGAGCTATAAACAGACACACAATTCGATTCCATTACGCGATTCTTATGAATGTTAAGAGGTTTGTTATGCATGTTATTTTAGCTCGGTTGCATATTATTTTGTTCTGAAAAGTTGTTATACATGTTAAGCGCTTTGTTATGCATATTAAGTGATTAACATGCATAGTAAATTTTTTTCAGAACAAAATAACATGCAACAGAACTGAAATAACATGCACAACAAAGCGTGAAACATGCATAACAACCACGTATAAAATAGCGATACCAAATTGTGTATCACGGGAACATTTTTCTTAAATGAAAAGGGATGATATTGACAACATATTTTTTTTGAGTAAATTGGCTAGATAAATTAAACATAAAAAATTTCTAGATAACCAGAACTTATCTTCTACTTCTTCACTTTACTTTTCCCTTTTTTATTTTTTTTCTTTGTGTTTCAGTGACTCTAGAGCTCTCAATTATTAACAGCAGGGTGATTCTTTTAGAATAGCATGAGGGTCAAAATTCTAAAGTACCGGTCAAAACCAAGTAGTCTTTTCTAAATTTGTGTTTCTCCACACATGAGAAAATTGTCTTTGCTAGTCAACTGTTCTAGGTGTGCTTTTCTAGGTTAAAATAATTATAATTTTATATTAAATATACCATATGATCTATTAGACCAAAAAGAAACAAAAAGATATACTCATTCTAATTATCAGTAATGGTACTTGTACTTCAGGCTTCAGAGGTGTTACTTCAAAAAGAGAAAAATAAACAAATTAAGAGAGCTTTTAATTTTCTGATGAAAGGGTCCATCTCAGATGCAAATCAATTTGTTGTGGAACATAGAGAATGAGATAGTATAGTTCAACAACCATATCAAAATTTTATAATATTAGAAGGACTAAATGAAATCAAACTTTCTATCCTTTTCTTTTAACAGTATTTCTATGAAACTGTTGCTTTCTTTCCTAACTATATATCAGGTGCAAGGCGACCTGCTCAACCTGCCATATTGCATTTATTAAGTAGAGGTAAATAACAGTTCCAAGATTGCAAAAAGTTACTGAATGCTAATTTCAATTAATTGTGAAATGTTGGAAAAGTTTAGAATAATTCCATGCAGGAAATAGTATATTCCATCAAAAAGTGGTGTTTAATTTGATTAACTTGGTGATCACTGATGATAGAGCACAACACTCCAAGCCTTTTACTAATTTTTAAACAAAAACTTGTGCACTTACAATTAAGAAGAGAAATACCTGAAATTAAGGGAGCAATTGATAACTTACATTGAGGAATTAGACAAGGAAGGAAAACAAATTGATCGTCCGACCAAAACCGATTCCAACCGGGATCACACTCACACTCAAACCCGAATCTTGAACTTTGAGTAACCTTACAAGTTCCTTTGCCGCATGTCATGCTATTACATACTCCACCTCAAACAAAATTAACAAACCATCACCAATTAGCTTTCATGCATGCGTGTGCACTTATGTTTGAGAAAGAGAAAGAAAGAAAAGGGAGGCAATGAGTATACCAAGAGCAGGAGATAATAGATCTCCCTTGACAGCTTGCATTCTCCATGAAAAACTCCCCCCTTGAAGTAGTATCAGAATATAAACTATTAACAAGCGCATCGGTTGCTCCTGTCAGGAGGAAGAGAGACAATGAGAGAGAGAGCTTGGGAGCTTCTGCCAAGAGTTTTAAAAGGAAGAGAGAGAAGGGGGTTGCTACTATATTAGCAGGGGAAGATGGCTGGATTGTTCAAGTCACCTATTTTTCTTTATAATTTTGGAGTTAAAATTGGTTTTTTCTCCTTGAGCAACTAGAGCACACAACAATCTATGGGCTGGGCCTAAGGACACTTGTTATATCATAAAACATGGAATCCATATCTTATAGAATGGTCAGAAATTTCAAGAGAATGAATAGCTTTACTGAGTAAGTACCGTAGCAACACTGTAGCAATTACTGTGCGAACATGTCAAAAACGTTGTACATCGTTGAGAATCAGGAGGCAAGCAGCTATTGTAATTCCAGATAATACGAATTTTAAAACATGCAGCTGATGTACCAATTTGATGCAATAAACAAATTATCTGTGTGATTTTTTCTGGAACATGCTCTCTACAGAGCCTCTGTCAACAGTGTACTAAATCTACATGACTACATGATGGAGAAACTTGGATATATTTCAATCTTATTTTGATGGAGATCAAATTGAAGTTTGGGCATTCAACCAATATAATAAGGACCATAGTAATGAAGACACTAAAATGACATTTAGATTTTAGTAGTTAAAGTTTTTAAGCCAATAACTTGATCTATGCACCACAAATAAAAAAAATGGCATTCAGAATCACATCCTGGCTTGAATAATAAGAAAAAAAATGATTATATCAAATTATAGGATCCGTTACATCCAACGCATGACTGAATGAGTCTATTAGACTGCCACAGAAAATCCTCCAGAAGAAATCAAATTTGAGGGGAGATGATGACCGCTACTAGAAAATGGTATAGCAGCATGGGTAAAATAATTGAACTGCATGCTTAGGACTAGCCCATGCAAGAAAAAGAGATATGCATGGGTGCGCAAACTGTTTAGCATGAGTTACTATATGACGGCCCATGCAGAATTTACACATGCAGTTAACAATAATATCGACACAACTATAGATATGTACCCATGCAGAAAAGCTCATCTCATTCCAAAGAAAATCGCTTGCTGTCGCTGAGACCTAACCAGTATAGTTCCATTGAGACCTAATTAAGCGCCCCAACTCATTTTTTAGAAAAAGAAAGCAATAGAGAAGAAAATCGACAGAGATTTCTTATACCTAGCGACAGTCGGTGATTTTTTTCTTATACCTAGTTTCCTTCTCTCCGATCTTCTCTCCGTCTCAATCTTCGATCTTCTCTCCGCTTATACCTAGTTTGTGTCGCCGTTTATTTGCTTTGCTATCAGCCAAGGTAACGAAGCTCTCAAGGTAACGCCGCTCTTTATTTGCTTTGCTATCGGCATTCTCTCTTTATTTGCTTTGCTATCGACCTTCTCTCTTTATTTTCTTTGCTATCGGCCTTCTAGTTAGCACCATTTGGTAAATTTCTGCTTTGCTGTGCTAACTCGACCTTCTCTCTTTATTTGCTTTCTTTATTTGCTTTGCTATCGGCCTTTTAGTTAGCACCATTTGGTAAATTTCTGCTTTGCTTTGCTAACTCGACCTTCTCTCAAAGTTTGTGTTATCAGATTTGGTTCAACATATGACAAGTTATGGCTTTACAGTTCATTGTTAGTTACCAGTAAGGAAAACAGTCAACACAGCAACAACATCAAGCATTTACCAGTAAGGAAAACAGTCAAGTGAATCAAACAACAAGTTATGGCTTTTCAGTTCATTGTTAGTTACCAGTAAGGTTCAGGGAGTAGGAATTCGTGATTAGCTGGTACAAGCGCATAATTACAATTAATTAAGTTCAAGGATATGATTGATATCGTTAGTAGCTTACCTGACCATTGAGGGCCACTGCATTGTTCACAAACATCTCATGCTGATGCATTGTTCACAAATAATTTGATTATTTTCTTCTTATTTGATAAGGTTAAAATGGAAAGGCAGCAAAGAATAAGAAAATCGAATCCCCGAAGCTCTCAAGAAATGGTCTCCAATTCGATTCCTCCGCCCCAGCCACCACCTGAACCATCTCAGCCAAAGACAAGGAAGCCTCGGGGATCTAACAATGGTCGTGAACCAACACCCGACGAGTCTCAACGCCCTAAGCTGACCATTGTTAGTAGCACAGAGTTTGATGCTGATCCTGATTGTTCTAAGATACCAACCACAATTAGGCAGATTGTGTGCAGTAATGTTAATGGTCCATACACAAAGTTCAATGAATTTCCTAAGAATGATCGAGAACAATGCCTAGAAGAATTTCTGGTAACTTATTAATCAAATCTGAAATTTTAAGATTTCTACTAAAGGTCTGTTTTGGGTTCAGTTATGTGATGATTTAATTCATTTAGAATGGGATTATATTTATGTGAAATGATTTTGTTTAGCCAAGTTTTAGTTTAATGTTACGTTTCAATCAAAATATGCAGGAGAGGTACCGCTGGGCTGACGACCCCGTTAATGGAGGGGCCAATCTCTGTAGTGAACTCACCCCAACTGAAAATGAATAGTCAAACTTTCAGATAGCTTGTGCCATATTAGGGTCAATTGAACTATGATTTGCATGCCTTAGTAAACCAATTAAACAGAAACCGAAAGAAGTAATAGTTTTCTTTTATTCAAGGAGCTTGGGATGGTATGAGTAAAACTGTGTAAAACTGGTATGTTAATTTATTCAGATAGCTTTGTGTAAATTTTTAAAAACTCTTTGGAGATCAGCCATGTCCTTACCATGTCCTTACCATGTCCTACTATGTTAATTGCTTTGGATATTTGTGATGATTCTGAGATAAAACTAGTAAAATCAATCGCATTGTTATTGTCTTAGATTATCTCTAAGGTATACTGGTATATGTAGAATTTGATTGCTATTGTAGTAATTTGGTTTTGTTGTTGTAACATAATCTGACCCTTACTATATAATATTAATAGTTCTGGAAAAGCTGAAACTGTGTCTGTTCCATAATTACTATATGTTTAGTTATCAAATTTTGTATGGTTTATAATAAACTTAAAACTGATTGTAGGTGTCATCAGAAAATAATATGTTTTGGTGGATATTTTGGAAATAGTATTATGTTTTGTTAATGTTGAAATCTAATAGGGGTGATATTTTGGTCCATAATGCATATTTTCACTTAAGAAAGCTTTTAAGGCAAATGCTTCTATATTTTGTCAGAGGTCACCAGCTGGAGGTATTAACCAAGTTTACCTCTTAACCTAATTTGTAAGCTTTATGCCTCTTTTTATTATTGTCCATGCTTTATTGTTAAGAAAAAATTGTGATGAATTCTTATTATTACTCTTAGATTAAAGCTTGCTGGAAAGAAGATAGAGATGTAGCAATCATGTGTTAAAATTGTTGTTATTGTTCGTGTCAATGCAAATGAGTTCTCTTTAAAAATGTTTATTCTCATTTTTCTTCTTCTTATTTCTTTACTTGAAAGCTATATTACTTGGATACTTCATTCTTCTAGCAGTACGTGTATCGGATATGGCTCGGATATGGATACGTTTTGGATACGGTGTGGGTGCGTATCGGATACGCCGCGTGGCGTATCCAATTATTTTATATTATTTGACCGACGGATTCGGTCAAGAACGTTTAGGATACGTTTTTTGATACGAATTGAGTTTTTGGATACGTTTGGGATACGCTTTTGGATAGAAATTGAGTTTTTGGATACGAATTGAGTTTTTGGATACGTTTGGGATATGTTTTTGGATACGGATTGAGTTCTTTAGTAATATTAAATAAGCAATTGTGTATATTATATAATATTAATCACACCACATAATTTGTATAGTATTATTTTTTATATAACATGAACTCTTTTGTCAAGAAAATGTTTAATCAAAGGCTTATATTTTTTTTGTTATTTCATAAATATCAATATATATTAAAAAAAGTTGAGTAGAAAAACAAATTTCAAGCATTTTAATATATAATATGATTTTTTTATTATATATATACCTGCATCCATATTCGCAATTTTTTAAAATTGCTGTATCACCGCACCCGCACTGTATCGGATATGACACGCGCACCCGCACTCGTGCAACACAGCTTGAAAGTCAAAACAATGTACTTGAAAGGATAATATCATTGTTACTTCATATAAGTTCTTAATTGATATTTTTAAAGATATTTAATTTTAAGGAGCGTTAGTTTAGCTCGTCACATTGATAATATCTAAAATGAAGGAAGAGCGGAATAGGACAAGAGGTGCATCAAGATTGTGTTAGACTTTTCGTTTTTCCATCGTACTTGTAGATTACGTTTTCATACATTTTTAGATTTATTTACATTGAAGTGATTATTTTTGTTGTTGGCATTAATTTTATTTTATCCTTACAATTAAATCAATTTTGTGACTAATTTTTTAGTTCATAAACAAAATATAACATTGTAATTATATCAATCCGTTGCAGCGCACGGGCACGATACTAGTATTCTTTTGTTTATTTAAACAAAGATATGTGTTTTAATTTATCTAAGGTAAATTATTTCATTTCATTGAATTATATTTTGGCTTATGATATTGTTTTGTTATAAATTATAATATACCTCTTTAATGTTTTTAAAAGATAGAACAAATTTCTTTTAAAAATTACGAAAATGATGTATATAATTGAGTAGTAGGCATGATTCTTGTGGATTAAACAAAAACAACTCTCTTAGACCACCTTTCGCTTTTGCTATTTAATTATGTAATTCTATATGACCAGTTCAAATTTGAAAAAAAAAAGAACTTCTAAGTACATAATCTCTCTTTACAATAGAATAAAGAAATTTTTTTTCTGATGCCGCTCAAAATTAGAGAATTTCTGATAATACCATCCAAAAGACCTTTCTCTCTTATTTGCCCTCTAGAATTTAATTTTGCTCACAAAAATGCCACTTTGTCTATTTTAATAATTTCTGCCTAAATTAAAAATACCAATTTTTATTTAATGACAACAACACCCCTCACATGTTCGAATGAGTCAATAATAGACACGATCCAGAGTCACTTACGACTGACTCTGACGAACTTGTGTCCTCCTCCCTTTGACGAACATGAGATCTCTCCTCCGCCGAAATCTCTGTCCTTCCGCCTAAGATCTCTCCTCCGTGGCCGTCTTCTCCATGCACCAACCCTATACCCAACTTGTTACCTAGACCCCTAAAATCATAGCAAATCCTAGATTCCACCTCGCCTCCCGCCATGCTTTTGTTTTACAAATACTATGGCTGGCAGGCTGGGTGGATTAATCTGCAGAAAGACCAAAAAATTCTTCACACAGACTTATTCTCTACTTGCATTTGTCGAACACCTCTAAGTCAATAACATGAAGACTTCTATTATGGAAACAATTATGATTTAATCAGTACAAGAACTGCCTTCGAAACTCAAACTAATCAAATTAGTAAAATCCTTTACAAACGGATCAACAGATGCGAAACTTTTAAACACAAAAAAGGAAAACATCATTGTTGTACACATACCACGCAAACTTAATTGAGAAAAACAAAACGATCAGCTGTGAAATCGACCCTCACACAATCATTTAAGCAAAGATCAGATCTTGTTTCTCTGATAACAAAATGCCCAACCAAAAGGAAGAGGAGGGATTACTCCTTAAATTTTGCTCCTCACACAACCGTGAAAGCGAAAGCAAGCTTTGCATTAAATTTTGCTCTTTTGTTATTTGTATTCCTCCTCCTTTCGATCTCAGTCTGGCTTTCGCCACTTGCTTTATACGTCGTCGTCAGAAAAAAGGATTACTGAGTAGCATTTTTTCAATTGAAACGGGTAAAAGGAAGAGGAGGGATTACTGAGCAGAGCTCGTACTGCTAGCAATGCTTTCGTTCGTGCGAGGAGGGCTCTGCGGTGGAGAACGGTGGTGCGAGACTAGGGACTAGGGTTAGAGTCGTAAGAGATGAAATGGGGTTTGTTTGTGGGCAACAGACTCCATCGATCGAGTCCCAGTCGACTGATTCATTTCAATAGATGGGGTAGTTTTGTCCAAAAAAATAATTTGCTTTTTTTAAATGAGGGGAAAAATATTAAAATAGACAAAGTGGTATTTTTGAGAGAAAAATCAGATTTTGAGGGGCAAAAAAGAGAGAATATTATTGAGTGGCAGTATCAGAATTTCTCAAATTTTGAGCGGCATGAGAAAATTTTTCCCTAGAATAAAATTATGTTATATAATTGATGAAGAAATTTAATGTATGAGTTCATTATTTCTGAAAAAAAAAAAGAATAAAAAGATATGATACGTTTGCACAAAATGTAAATCTTGAGATATAAAATTAGATATAAAAGAATTAACTCTGCACGTGAAAGCAGTGGCGGAGCCACGTAGCTCCAGGAGTGCAGCTGAACACTGGAAAAAAAATTCAAAAATGATTATATATATTAAAAAATTCAAAAATAACCATGTGTTTGAATTTTTTTTGCATAAATGACCATGTAAAATAATTTTTTTCTAAAAATAACCATCATTTCGAATCCTGAAAATAAACTGTAAATCTTGAACCCCTGTCGAGAATCCTGAATCTGCCCCTGCGTGAAAGTGTTATGTTATTTAAAGAGCAGACCTAGACTTGTTTGGTCAAGCACTGACAATCCAAAGTTTTCTCTCATTTCATTAATCATATTTATTCTATGAGTTTTTTTTTTTAAAATGAGGCGTTTGTAACAATAAATTTCTTAGGGTCCGTTTGGCACTCCCTTGAATAGCCTATTTTTTGGAATAGATTTGCTATTCAAAAAATTGGAAGTGCCAAACACGGTTTAGTATTTTGAAATAGAGTTGGTTTTAGCTAATCCGCTATACCACCCATATGGTGGTATAGCCGGTTTAGCAATTGTGGAATAGACTTCGGTTTAGTATTAGTATATTTTAATAGCCGGTTTACTATTATTATTATTATTCATTAGTGTTATTAATATATTATTATAATATTTATTGTTATTATTATATTATTATTATAATATTATTATTATAACATTATAATATTATTATATTATTATAACATTATAATATTATTATATTATTATTATAATATTAGTATTATATTTAATTTTATAATTATATTATTATAATAATATTATTATATTATATATTATTATAATATAATTATAATATTATTATATATTAGGGGAAATTAGTTTTTTGCCACATATTTTATTGCCACTCTTCAAAATGCCATCATTTTTTTTCTAATTGTTAATTTGCCATCAAATCTGAAATTATTCTTCTCTTTTGCCACTTCTCTTATTTTAGCTTAATTAAAAAATAAACAAACAAAGTAATTCCCATTTTACCCCTATCAGGAAATTAATTTATTTTTGGGAACAAATAGGAATCATACGATTCGAACCATTCGTTCGAATCGAATGAGGCGTTCCGTCAGAGAGAGAAATCCGTCGAGTATTAGGAAGAACCCTAACAAGAAGCTCGTCGCCACCAGGCAAACTGCTCATCGCCACCAGGCAGGCTGCTCAGCTTATTCACGTTTTGATCGTCTTCACCATTGTTACAAGAGTAGTTTAAATATGAAGTTCTCCATGCCCACTAAGCCCCAAGCACATTGGCTTGCCTTGTCCCGTGTTCTTATTGAACATTTTTGCCAGCAATTGGGAATTAGAGCCCTAATAAACCACAATCAAATTTCCAGTCATGCAAGTATCCACATTGAAATTAAGAACAAATAATAACAAATTTGGATGCTTCGTATTAGTTGGTACTACTTACAAGAAGAGAAGCAAGTCAGCAACGGAACTGATAAACAAAACTGGTAGTGTCGCAAAGAAGAAAAGCAATTGGTAAACAAAACTGGACGAGTCTAAGGAGATAGAGAGCCCAAGCAAGGTTACCTGTCGGAAGAGAGGACGTGGTGGCGAGTCGTGTCGTCGCGATGGGTAGAGCAGGGGGTCGCGACGGGGCTAGAGTTCTTCGTCTGTAAATGGGAATTAGAAGACCAATAATAATGTTTTGCATACTGTTCTTCTTTCTCTCTATTAGGAGTTGTGACTGGATCTAATATAATGGATCTAGTCGAGTCCAGTTGATTCAATGAAATTGTCCCTTTTCAAAAAAATAATTTCTTACAGGGGTAAAATGGGAATTAATATGTTTGTTTATTTTTTAATTAAGCTAAAATAAGAGTAGTGGCAAAAGAGAAGAATAATTTCAGATTTGATGGCAAATTAACAATTAGAAAAAAAATGATGGCATTTTGAAGAGTGGCAATAAAATGTGTGGCAAAAAACTAATTTCCCCTATATATTATTATATTTTATATTATTATACTTTTATATTATTATAATATATTATTATATATTATTATAATATATTATTATATATTATTATAATATATTATTATATATTATTATAATATATTATTATATATTATTATAATATATTATTATATATTATTATAATATATTATTATATATTATTATAATATATTATTATATATTATTATAATATTATTATAATAATATTATTACATTATAATAATATTATTATATTTTTATAATGATATTATTATAATAATAATTATTATAATATAATTATAAAATTAAATATTATAATATTATTATTATATTTAATTTTATAATTATATTATAATAATAATATGATTATATTATATATTATTATAATATATTATTAATATATTATAATAATAATATTATTATATTTATTGTTATTATTATTTTATAATAATATAATCATATTATTATAATAATAATATTTTTATAATATAATTATTATATTATTATATATTATTATATTATTATATTTTTATATTATTATATATTATTATAATATTATTACACTACAATAATATTATTATAGTGATATTATTATAATATTATTATATTATTATAGTAATATTATATTTATTGTTATTATTATATTATTATATTTATCGTTATAATATTATTATATTTATTATTATTATAATATTATAATATTATTATTACAATAATATTATAATAATATAATATTATTATATTATAATTATAATATTATTAAAACTATAATTATATAATTATATTATTACAATATTATTATTAGTCTTAATATCACCCTTCAACTATTCTATTCTAAATCACAAGTGCCAAACAACATTAAATAGTCTATTCTACCACTCTTCCAAAATCACACTATTCTAGCTCTATTTTATTTTTTTAGCTATTCTAGCTCTATTCCTTGAAATGCCAAACGGACCCTTACATAATTAGATGGAAGATAATTAGAAGAAATGCTCTTCTACTTAATTCTATTTTTGTTTGATAATAATAGTTAGAAAGAAACGACATTTGCATGAGAGAGAAAGCAATAAAAAAATATGAGAAGAAGAAATGTTTGAGTCATCTTTCGAAAGAGCACTCTTCCACCAAATCCTTGAAAGAAAGTTATTCCGCTTAATTTCACTTAATTCCACTAGTATTTGATACATTTTCTTTTGAAATTGTTCTTCTTTCAACTAATTTAGGAAGGAGTGATACCAAACACACCCTTAATTATTTGTCAAGAAGAAAAAAAATGAAGTTGAGAATAAAGTAAAGTTAATAAATAGTCAAGATTTTGAAGATACGATGAAGACAAAAAAATGAAGGCATTTGAACAATCCTCTTATTCTATTATTATATTATATTATATTATATTATATTTATTTTACAGAATTTTTGTTTATTAAATTTTGTTTGTGAAAATAAATAAGTTTTTTTTTTGAGAATTTAAGAAAATAAATTAAATATGTTTTTTCCGTAAATATATAACACTCGTCGCCATCTACAATAGCCTATAGCTGTGAGTGTTGGTAAGCTAATTTTTAAGTTTTAAAAATTATGAGAATGAAGCTGAAGATGACTTGAAAGGGGAATAATGAAATTTTTCAAAGAAGCAAAAATAGAACTTTGAATTGCCAAACTAAATTCAAGACGTTATGCCAAACTAAATGCGAATTTTGAATTGATATTTTATAAAATAGGTGGATAATATATAATCAATTTTATTCGTGGTTCCTATTTTTTTAGATAAAAATGAAGTCATAGTCACTCACATTTAAATAATTAAAATTCTTCAATCAAATTTCGAATTCATGACTTCTAAGGTGGTGAAAATTCAAAACAAGTACTTTAAAAACTCTATGAAAATTTGTATTCTTTATAAGATTTTGATATAAAAAAATTTGAACATGATAAATTGAAATTGAAAGGTGGTGAAAATTATTTTTGAGTTAAAACTACGATATACCTTGATGTTTCTAACTAGAAACATACTTTGAAAAAGAAAACCTGAAAATCAACTACTAATACTAATAATTTCATAATGAAAAATGAAACATTTTGATCAAAGAGCTCAAGCTCTTGGTTCTTAACTAAAGCCACAACTACATAATATAAAGATTTCATGATTAAATTTATCATAAATCATGAATGTTCAAACTAGAGTTTATGCATAATATTAAGATAAAGGTTCCATCGAATCACATCATAAATCATGAACAACAAGTGATAAAAGTAAATTCACAGAATATCAAGATAAATATTAAATATTTAAATGCTAGTATGAACATTTAGAAAGTTAGTATTAACATCTGAATGCTAGTATGAAAATTTCGAAAGCTGGTATTGACACCTGTAAATTATGTGCAAAGCATTCATGATAATATGTACGGTGAAAATGTTCATAAGAATGCATGTAGTCTAAAACGGTCAAACTTTCTATTTTTATTCACTTTTGACTCTTTGACTTTCCTTTTTAACAAAGTTAATCGGAGAACAAGACTACAAGAGTTATATAAAAACTGTGTCATTAAATTGATTATATCATAAAGAAGGAAAAAGAAATAAAAAGAAAATAAAGCACCACACTATAAAAAAACTAAAAAAGCTATAACAATAACAAGCCCTAATTGTTATTAGTGGGTGTCCGCATTTTATAAACCACGAGCCTTATTGATCAGACAACCTTCTTTTTTTTTGAGCGAAAGATGGGGGTCTAAGCCCCACAAATTTCATTAATATGCGATCACAGTGTGATCTAATTTGGATTACAGGGAGAACAATAAGAGAAGAAAAAAATACAAAAAAAGACCAAAAAAGAATACAAGCCGCAACACGAAAACAAAATAAATTATAATGTTGAGAAGACAAAGCTTCTCGATTAACACTTAAGCCCAAATACCTTCAACAATCAACCATCGACCGGCCTCCCCAAGACATTCCACTATCTCAAGTACATCTAACTTACCTTTTGCACATTGAGTTGGCCTTGTATCACCATCAATCTCGGTAGATGAGGGTCAAGCCCTCAAATCCCACTATGGTTCAGAAAATCAACCGTCATGTACCTTCGTTGTATCGGTCTTTTGTAGATGTCGCCGACCCTTCTTGAGTCACCGACCTCCCAAGATATTCAATCATTGGGTACATCTCATTGATGTCGGGTCTTCTCAAGCTCGGGCTTTACACGTCGGGATGTAGTTCTCGCTTGTGCTTGTATAGAAGCTCTCACCATAACATGCCCCCCTCCAAATGCGTCTCCTTCGGTTGGACTAGGGTTTCTGCTTTCCTCCTTTTGGTGGCCTTCTTCACGAGTTGTACTTGACATTGCTCACCTCGGGAAAACACTCCATGAATAAGAGCTTGGGCAAGAGAAGGAGGGAAAAAAAGGGACAGAAAGAAAACCGATCCGGAGTGAAAAGCGGCTAACTAGGAGAAACTAACGGTTTCCCTCCTTTCATCCTTCACGGGTGGAGCCTTTTGGGAGAGACGAGGTCAGATCGGAGTGAGACGGCTAACTAGGAGAATCGCAAAAACGATTCCCTCCTCTTCTCTTTTCGTAGATCGGCTCTCTCTAGGGTAGTAATGTGCGGAGAGGAGGTGGAGGAAGAGAAAGAGAATTTACAGTGAAGGGGGAGGAGGCCGGCGCGCGACCTCTCCCACCTAGGGTTTTTAGTTTTGAGGGGAAAACTTAAAATCGCTACTGTTTGGGGGACTCCTTAGTCTATATTCATTCGACAACCTTCTTAATTAGTAAATATTTAATAGTTAACACCATCAATTATTCGATTAAGCTTTGATGGTGAACATAAGGCAAAGACTTGCATATTCTTCCGAAGTATTCAGTGCATCCAACACCATAAATCACATACAATCCACCTTATAATAATATATAATAGTTTCACTTCTTCAATTTCTAAGATTCAATTCCACCAATCACTATTAGCAGGAGTATCTAGGTGTACTCAACAAATGGAGCATCCAAGTTTTTTCCGAACATAATTATTACATTTCGTTATTGTTTCAAGATATATCAATAAATGATTAGTTTAAGGTACCAATAAGATAAAAAAAATTCAATGATTGGTGGGAATGTTAAACGAGCACATAGCTCTCCATTGAAAAGTTCCAAAAGTTGCATTCAGCCTGGGATTGATTGGTCGCAAGTCGCAATTTGCATGTGGCAACTGCTTTTGAATGTACAAATATACAAAGGAAAAGAACTGTTCAAATTAACATTTGGGACAAGCAATTAAATACACAAATCCACGGCATAATAATAGAGAGCTGATACATAGAAATCACATTTGATATCGATTTTTTTATGCACATTTAGTTATGTTATTATGCATATTATTTAAATTATTATGCATGTTATTTTTTGTGCCGAAATAGTTATACATGTTATCGGTTTTATTATGTACCTTTAGGGGAGTTATCATTCATATTATTTGAGTTATTATGCACGTTATTTTTTGTATTGAAATAGTTATACATGTTATTTTTTTGTACTGAAATAGTTATGGTATAACATTCTTAAATACTCAAATAATGTGCAGGATAACAAAACTAAAAATGCATAATAAAATCGATATCAATAGTTAGTATCAAATATGATATCTGCGAAACATTATCCTAATAAATAATGTACCAAAAAGAAGCCGACACAGAACATAGGCGCAGGGACCAGTTGAGATTTTAAAATTTAAAATATAGAAGCGAACTGATATGGATGGATCAGGCCAACAAAAACGCGCAGCCAAACCAGACGAAAAGTCCATTTTCTGATTATAAAAGGAAATTGAATTGGAAATTTTTTTGTGAAAGTTAATTGAATTCATTGCATGTTTGTTCTTTTTACGTCAACATTCTAAGAGCGAGTTTTCTATGGACAAAAAAATTAAAATCAAATTAATTGTAATCGTTGATCATTATCAATAATTATACAATCAAGTTGATTTTGCATCAATAACAGTGAAATCAAGTAAATTTTGATCCATAACAGAATTTAACTTTGTGTATTACTTAAGATATTAAACTACTTAACAAAAGCGAAAACTTATTTTTCATCTTCTAAGCTTCTCATCTATTCTCTCAAGCAATTTCAAAGAAGTTAGTGAGCATTCATGTAATTATGTTCCTTTTGTTGCCTTATGAGTTGTTCCAAGATTTTGCTAATTCTCAACCTTTTTCTAATCTCATGAACACATAATAGAATATTTGTCTTAATGAATGAAGGCAAATAAAGATCTAATGTACATCACATGCACACCTAACGTTACATTAACATGTCTTGGAAATCGAGTCATTTAACACATTATTTTAATTAAAGATCTTTCATTGCATCCCAATTTTCTAACGACATATTTTATTCTTTAATGAATCATCTTTAAATGATATCATTTATCTTATATCTCGTCATAGTAAATAAGTGTTGACAATCAACCATCACATAATCAATTATCCTTCATTTGGTCCGAGTAATTGATCACATGAAAACTAACAATCATTACCACATTTATTATTATTCTTATGCTGACAAATAACCATGATAATCAACCATCATGATAATCATTATCTTTCTTTGAACACATTAATGATTACATGTAACCTAAGGATTATCACCTCGTCATACAATATCAATTCTTAATCATAATTTTAAAATCTATCTAAAGGCCTTGATAGCTCTAATTTTTCATTAATTTCATAATTAAATCAAAAATACTAGCCAGCATGATGCGTCTTTGGGTGCAATCAATATTTTTAGATATTTTGGTGTTATGTATAAAATACTCGTTTGTCTCTCTACCTTTGAACTAGATCGACATACTCATGTACCAATGATCAGGTCATTTAAGTGGGAGAGGTGGATCATAGAAGGACCTGTTGCATCAAGCTCCAAATGATTTTCTTAGACATCATTAGCACAATTTGTCATTGTCTTTCTTTATACACCTTCCTTATCTACTAAAAAAAACATGTAAATGCTAACCCTTCTTTGGGAGGAGCTAACACAACTCAAATTTCTAGCACGTCTATTATTAAACTATTCATAAACAGTTTGCATTTACCTTATATAGAGATATATGTTTGCGGACAATAATATTTGCAAAGTGAGACATGTATTCTTAATTGTCTTTTGAATAAAATTTAAAATTATATCTGAAGTATTCACTAGGACATATCTTAAAATAATATTCTTGTCTTATATATATAGTAACTAACAACAATTTTAATTAGAAGAAATAAATTTTCAATAGTTAACTATATATAAATTTTTAAGTTTAGACCTTATAAAATTATTTTGTAAATATCTTTACATAATATTTATTTAGAAATTACTAAATAGTATTAAGAAATTACAAAATATATTTATGCTAAATTTATAGTTAATTAGAATTCTTTTAGAATTTAGTAGTTTTATCTTTCCTTTATTAGCGATAAATACTAATTATAGACAATATCGAAATTTTATAACTAATTAAGATAATGATATTATTATTTATCATATAAAAAACTATAAAATTATAATTGTATATTATCTTAATTACAATTAATTACATCTACTCCTAAAGTTCATAATTATTGACAATTTAGGATTTGATTAATCACATATCTGAAAATCACCAAAGTAATCAAATATGACGAAAATCCTTCTTGATTGTTAGTCGCGATAGAGTCCTTGCGGGTTGCAATACTTATATTTCAAAACCATATAAAAAATAACACAAAAATTATGCACAATATGTACTCATTGCGGCTCGCAATGGTCTTATTACGGCTCGCAACAAGTGTAGTTTCAATTTTGCACAACGTGTCAGTCATTTTTGTTCTTCATTATGTCCAACAATAAACTTGTTGCGGTCCGCAATGCAACCTGACAGATCAAGTTTTTGCACATTTCTTTGCATGACAATCCCTATTATTTTCAATTTTGTTCATTTATTTGCACAATAATTCTTGTCAATTCAAGTTTGTGCATATTTGTTTAAAGTCATGACTGTCATTTTTTTATGAAGAGTTGCTTCCGATAGCTTTTCGAGATTTCGTTTCAGATGGTGTGTGGGAGGTTCTTACAGAACGTAGTAATATTTTTAGAGATTTATGTGCTAAGGAGTTAGACTTAATACACATCGAGCAACTTGAGAGGGATGTTGTAGTCACAATTTGCAAGTCGGAGAAAAAATTTCCATCTGAATTCTTTGACATCATGGAGCATCTCCTTGTACATGTTTGCTATGAAGCTCAGATGTCTGAACTTATCACATTTCATTGGATGTATTTACAGCGCCGAGTTGCTATGGCCTTTCTGCAACTAGCATCAAATTTACCCTACGATGGGAATCCTGGCAGCATAACGTCAATATTCCTGTAGTGAAGGGAAGGGTGTCGGCTGATAAGAGTGAACTACGATCACGTTCAGATACTGATTTGATATTTTATGTATGTGTTTAATTTGTGCGGAATTGTTTGAAATAACTTTTAAAAATTCTAATTAATTTTCAAATCTTATTAGATTGATTATAATTAGTTCATTAATAAATATCAAATTTCTTAATTAATCGACACATTATATGTTACGTTTAATTACTCATTTAAATATTTATAATGCGACCTTTACGACAACATTCAAACTTATAATTCAATATCTAAATGCATGTAGTTCAAAATCTAAATGCTCCCAGTTTGGTCTCTAATATATGAATTCATTATAATTTATAAGATTGTTTCTTAAATTTTTTTTGTATAGATTGTTTTGATGTTTTATTTGGCTTCAAAAATGAAGAAAAATTCATCATTTAGGTGTTGTTACTTAATTTAATATTTATTTTTTGTTATATATTTTATTTTAATAAAAAATATTGCAATAATTAATAATTATTGAATATTTTTTATCATTTAGTGATGTAATGTGAACTTAAAATTGATGTTTTAGAAATTTAGTGAGATCTCTTTGTCGATTTTTTTATGTTCCGCCGCTGCTTCAAAACAATATTTAATTTATCCTCTTGCTTTGAAAAGATGACAATTTGTAATTTAATTATCTATCTAGAGCATAGTAATATTAGCGTGAATTGTTAACAATGCTAACAATTATTATGTAAACTTGAATTGTTAACATTGTTTTGAAAAATTGTTAGCATACCTTATTTTTAAGTTTAAGAATTAATTTATTGCAAATAAAATTTTCATCTTCAATTTAATTTGTTTAAAAGGTTTTGAGCTAAATTTGAATTTTATTTAGTTGTTTCAAAATCAAATTAGTGTAAACGACTAAAAACTATTATTTTCTTTTGCAAAACAAAAATGCAATCTATTGCAATGAGGTTTATCAATGAGTAAATAAGTATATATATTTTCCGTATTACTTAAAAGATTCATCTTTTTTTAAGAATACTTGCTTTTATGGTACTTCTAACTATTTAAAAAGAAAATAAGTTAAAATTGTGTCTAGATTTATATTGAAATTGATATATTTGCATGAAAGAATAGCTTTGTACATATTTAAGCAGCATATGCAATCTTTACAAAACCACATATTTCAATTCTCTTTAAAAATGAACTAGAATATACAAATCCACAAAAAATATTATTGTTTTACATATTATATGATATATTCTGATATATATAAATCGGTAAAGAAATCCAAATTGACCGTTTAGGCATGGAAAGATGTCAACCAAAATATAAACATTAATTTAATAACCTAATTCCACAAATAAGTAGTGAAAATAATAAAATTTATTAAAAAATATCAATTGATATTTTAATGTGCACCTTGAATCAATTATTCAAATATATATAAAAAAAGTATACACCTTTCGAATTCTTTCTTATAGTCTCCCTCAAAAAATGAATTGGTCCGGAAGAATTTATAAAATATATAAGAAAATATTAACAAGTAGGACGCATATATTGTTTCACACAACTAAATATAATTAGTAATAGAGGAAATATAATGTCACTCTTAATAGCCTTTTTATATGTCCTCAACTAGAAGACAAAAATAACTAATACTCTGCTTTGTCCACTCCAGTTTCGCTCTGCTCTGTTCGTTTTCTGTATATATTTATATTTAGGTCTAAAGTTTTTATATTTAAATTTACAACAAAAATGCTGCAAAATTTCTAATATAAAGACTTGCAGCATAATTGATGCAAAAATTGCAAGTCTTTATATAGAGCAATAAATTCTATATATTGTTGCATGCAAATCTTTATTTTAAATTTGATGAAAAATTATTGCAAAATTTTTAATATAAAGACTTGTATCAAAAAAATAAAGACTTATAATAATATAAAGACTTAAGAGCGACAAGGCGAACAGAATAGTTTTGTTACAAATTTAAATATAAAAACTTTAGACCTAAATATAAAGATATACAAGAGAGCAGACAAAGTAGAGTATTAATTATTTATGTCTTCTAAAGAAGGAGCGAGAGAGAATCGATTAAGGAGGGCTGTTAACATCATCCTTTTCTTTATGCCAAGTCATACTTAGTGTACTGGTGAGGCAGAAAACCTCCATTGGAGTGGTCTGAGATTCAAACTCCATTAGAAGCTATTTTTTGAGAGATTTTTTCAAATTTATTTTCTAATTTGTCAACGGCTGTGTTATAAGATTAAGAACAATGAATAAAAAAAAATATCACCTTTTTTTATTTTCAATTAAGCTGTTACAAAATTGAAAATAAAAAAGCCAAAATTTATTAATTATATCTCTGACCAGCAGGTGTATCACTTAAAAAGATAATATCACTCGTGAAAACGATAGATTCCAAAAATGATTAGAAATGGAGTGGATCAAATAGTAACCCAATTCAGCTTCCTTTGCTCTAACCATTGCCATTAATCTATTTAAGCCCTTCATGCCCCTCATAATTACTCCCAAACCCCACCATTTCTCTTCATCAAACCAAATTAAAAACACCCCAAACCAAACAAAACCAAAACAAAAGAAGAAGAAGAAGAAGAACAGACATTGCCCCACTCATGCAACAATGACTCTTTCCTCATCTCCTCTCTTCTTCTTCCTCCTCTCTCTCCTCCTCCTCTGCCTCCCATTCCTCTCCTTCTCTCAAAACCAAACACAAACAGCATTGAACAATGACAGGCTACAAAAGGCTTACATAGCTCTTCAGGCCCTCAAGCATTCCATCACCTCTGACCCGAAACAATTCACCGCAAATTGGTGTGGGCCCGACGTCTGCAGCTACAAAGGCGTGTATTGTGCGCCCGCACCGGATGAGCCATGTCATCAAACCGTGGCGGGTCTTGACCTAAACCATGCCAGCTTACACGGGACATTGCCGGAGGATTTGGGTCTCTTGTCCGACCTTGCTTTATTCCATCTTAACTCGAACAAGTTCAATGGTTGTATCCCCCAATCCTTCTCAAATTACAAGCTCCTTCATGAGCTAGACTTGAGCAACAACAAGCTCTCCGGCCCGTTCCCTTCGCAAATCCTCTGCCTACCGAATCTCAAGTATCTCGACCTTAGGTACAACAAGTTCAAAGGTAAGGTTCCACCCGAGATTTTCGATTGTGACTTCGACGCTGTTTTCATAAACAACAACAAGTTCAAATTCACCTTGCCAGAGAACATTGGCAACTCAAAAGCATCCGTGCTAGTTCTGGCCAATATCAAACTCAAAGGTTGCATTCCAAAGAGCATAATTAACATGAGGAATACATTAAACGAGTTAATCCTCTTAAATTCCAATATCACCTCATGTATACCATCTGAGATTGGCAACCTCGATCAACTGACGGTTTTCGACATAAGCTTCAACAACATAGAAGGGACGTTACCAGAGAGCATTGGCAACATGAAGAAGCTTGAACAGTTGGATGTAGCGCACAACAACCTTATGGGAGGGATACCGGAGTCGATATGTGAATTGCCAAACTTGAAGAATTTCACATTCTCATACAACTACTTCTGCGAAGAGCCAGGACGGTGCCTCGACATCAAAAGAATCGATGATAGAGAGAATTGTATTGCGGGTCGTCCCGATCAACGGCCACATGACGAGTGCATGGCGTTTTTGCACAGGCCGCCAGTGTATTGTGATTCTGACGGGTGCATTGCGCCACCACCGCCATCACCGCCACCACCATCGCCGGCGCCTCCATATCACTATTGATTAGGTGATGAATTTGAGTTGTAATTAATTATTTTTTTTCAAAGTGACAAGTTTTATATAATTATATACCAGAACAGTATAGTGTATAATTTTACTTTGTGTGTGAAACATGTAACATGTTTGGTATACAATTTGAGTTCATTTGCTGTGATGTTTCCTTTTTCTCTTCTATGGATTCTAGCGTCTATTCTGACTTCCCATACTAAGTCGCATTCAACTTTTTCAAACTTTGTACTTGCCCCAGAAAAATATCAAATTCCCTGTTTGCCAACAACTCTCTACAGAATTATTAATTCCAAACAAAAAAAAAAATTTCACAGTTTTGGATCTTTTTGGGGTATTTGATAAAAGAAGCTTTTATCCATCTCCATCTTAGAAGAACATATATATCTGGAAAATTTTCATAGAGGGCCAAGCAGCAATAAATTTCAACAGATAGGGCCGGAGACACCCTAATAATTGCACAGAGGGCCAAGGGCGCGACTAATAGTCGCGCCCCTAAGTTATTTGATTTTTTTTACTGAATTCAAGGCAGTTTGCAGTGCATTAACGATCTGTGGGCCCTACATATCAGGGGCGCGACTAATACATGCGCCACATTCTGGGCATTTTTTTTTTCTATTTATACACATTTTATTAATTATATTAAAATAGTAATTTTAAATGCAGTTATTATATTTATTATTAATAGATGTGATAATATATTAAATATAATTATTATATATTTAATACAAGTAATGATATATTTAATTAAGTAATAATATATTTAATATAAGAACATATTGCATTATGTAATAATAATTAAGTAGTAATGATATATTTATATTGAATAAGTAATAATATATTTATTATGTATAAGTAATAATATATTTAAAATAATATTACATACATATTATTACATTATTATATATTAAAAATATTAAATATATCAAACTTAGTTATTAAATTATTAAATACATTATAAATATTATTACATTATTAAATATATTAAAAATATTATTACATTAATAAATATATTATTTAATATATTAAAAATATTATTACATTAATAAATATATTATTTAATATATTATATATATTATTACATTAATAAATATATTATTTAATATATTAAAAATATTATTACATTAATAAATATATTATTTAATATATTAAAAATATTATTACATTAATAAATATATTATTAGAAATAAAAATATTAGAAGTAATAAATAGGAGTTTTTAAATATATTAAACTTAATTATTATAAAGGTATAGTTAGTAATTATTAAAAATAGAAATAATAATAGATTGAAGTGTTTTTTATTATAAGTGGAAAGGTTTATAGCTACTAATACTAAGGAAGTTACAACTATTTCGAGAAATACAAATGGTCTAGTGGTAGGGGGTTTGAATAGAGGCGCTGAGTTTGTGTGAGGGCATGGGTTCGAACCCCCCTCCCTACCATTTTTTCGTATTTACTTAGGGGCGCATGTATTAATCGCGCCCCTAAGTGCTGAAACAATCCAGAGAACATCCAGAGAGTATTGTTGATTAATCGTACCAATTGTTGATTATTGTTGATTAATTTGGTGTTAACATAGTAGTATTGTTGATTATTGTTGATTATTGCATGTTGAATTATTGGTGATTAATCGTACCAATTGTTGATTATTGTTGAATTAATATAGTAATGGCAAATAGAGGTGGTAGAGGTCGAGGCCGAGCCGGTAGGGGTGGTCGAGGTGAAGGCGATTTGTCGCCTCCACGCGACATTTCGTACGTTGGGTCTCTACTACGAGCTCTCAACCCAACACATGCATCCAACCGGGCTTATGATGAGGTAAAAAAATAGCTATATTGTTTTATTTTCAATTTCACAATTTTAATTTTGTTTCATAAATAACACATGTTCATATATGTGTTAATAGCCAACCTTTGTTATGGAGACCAAGGCCGGGTCAATGTCGTTCATGTACGACGACCAAATTGCTCCAATTCTTGAGCGATTTCATCTTAACCATCTCGCTCGGTTGGGTACCATTAAGGTAGACCGTGACCTAATAACTGCGGTTGCTGAGAGATGGAGACCGAAAACACATTCCTTCCATTTTCCAACGGGTGAGTTGTCGATCACAATGGAAGATGTGTTGATGTTATGGGGTTTACCGTTGGACGGGCTACCCGTGACAGGCGATATGGATCAAGATTGGGAGGAGGACGTCATGGAGTTGTTTGGGCGAGTTGAGTGGCAAACCTTTAGGAGGCCGCCGGGTCATTTCCACATGCGACAAGATTGGTTGCGTGAACCTTGGCAGCCACAAAGAGAAGGCCCCGGTGATAGACGGCACTTGAAGGCAAGATTACCTCTCAATGCCCCACCCGAGGAGATCGACATGTATGCACGAGCATACATGTTGGACCTCTTATCCACTGTTATGTTTCCGGACCAGTCCGGTTACATACAAACGATGTTCATTCAGTTCTTAAGGAACATCCATGATCCACCGAGATATAGTTGGGGCTCGACGGTGCTAGCACGTTTGTATCGTGCTTTATGCGATGCATCAGACAGGAGGAACAAGCAAATTGGGGGTCATTTGATGTTACTGCAGATGTGGGTGTGGACGAGGCTCCCGATTGGGCATCCGAGAGCGAAGGATTTGCCCGGTGACATGCCATACGGGGTGAGATGGATGGGCCCGACGCACAACTACGACGATGAGCCGCATAGGAGTATCACTCTCTACAGGTACTTTCTGACTATTTTAACCATCTTCAATTTTCGTAATAACTGTATATTCTAACATTATTGAAAATTATATAGGTGGCGACTCGAGCATCTCGATGAGAATGGTCCAGAATGGTGGCCCTACGATGAAGATGTGGTGGCTATGTTGCCCCCGATATGTAATGATCAAGATCATATGAGTCTTTTTCATTATCGGGGGCCAATTATATTTTTCTGGATTGTCGAGTGGCACGATCCTGCTAGAGTCGCGCGGCAATTATCATTCCAAGTCCAAGTGCTGCCTCCATTGCCACCTCCTGATTGCAAGCGCCTTCATAAGGTATGCCACAACAAAAAATCTGAGGGGCGTGATTGGGAGATTTATCACGAGGGGTACATTCAGACTTGGGGGAATCGGTTGGCCAATACAATTGATATTGGGAACGGTTTCATGAACGGCCCTTGGGACCATTACTTGGCATGGTTTAACCGGGAAGGCATGCGCACCGTCTATTGGAGAGGTACAACCGCAAGAAATGCCTTCGACCCGATAGCACATCAAGGGCGTGAAGTTGAGCGAACCTTCAACATGCAAGACGAAGTTGTGCAACGAACGGTAAATTCATTGCCTTTTTCCTTCAATTTAAACTTTAAAAAACATAAAGTACTAACTAAATTGTTTAATTAGGTGCTTCGCAACTTAACACTCGCTAGGGAAGCGATTGGTGTGATAGCACAAAGCGCCAACAGTGTCTTCAAGACTTTCGCGAGAAAGGTTCTTCGAACTTGTCGCGGAAACATCGAAGACGTCGACCAAGGAGTTGTCTTCCGCAACCTGATGTTGGAGCATGGCTTAAGGGATGAGGACTTGGAGCCATCCATAGCCGAGGGGTTGCGCGTCCAGCCAGAGCACTACGACTGGTTGGGTCAGTTGGTGGGTGGCGAGCAAGCGAGTCAGATGCCCGAGGCGCCGCTCTTTCACCCTCCTTACTCACATCTATCACAAGGCAGAGTATGGGAACCCGGCCAAGGATCCGGAGCCGCCCAACCGGAACCAAATGTTGAGCGTACAATAGAGGACGAGGTGGAGCGTGCAGCCGAGTACGTGTTTGGCTCTTCGAGCCAAGCACGCAACCCTGATGATGAAGACGAGGACATCATTCCTTTACGGCGCACTACTAGGACGGCTCGAGCACCTAGTGCTTATACCCCTTCCGCTTATGATACACGTGGCCGCGGTCGGGGTCGTCGGGGTCGGGGGTTGATATTATTTAGATCGATGCATGTTTGATGTATGTTTTTATGTTTGTGCTATTTTGAGACTTGTTATGTTGAAAACTTGTTTAATTGTTTAATAACTTGTTTAATTAGATCGATGTTGAAAACTTTTTATGTTGCTTGTTTAATTACTTGTTATGTTGCTTTAATTACTTTTTATGTTGCTTGTTTAATTATATCGATGTTCAAAACTTGTTATGTGCCTTGTAATGCATTTTGGAAAAAGAAAAGTAAACAAAAAAATCTTGTTTCAAACTTAAAGAATGACAAAAAAAATTTCAAACTCGTTTAATTGCCTTATAATACATTTAGGAAATGAAAATTAAACAAGAAACAAGCTAACACAATAAAAATCTTGTTTCAAACTTGTTTAATTGCCTTGTAATTTTGAGTGTTAATATAGGGGCGCATGTATTAATCGCGCCCCTAAGTGCTGAACAAAAAAACAACTCTCTGGATGTTCTCTGGATTGTTTCAGCACTTAGGGGCGCGATTAATACATGCGCCCCTAAGTAAATACGAAAAATGGTAGGGAGGGGGGTTCGAACCCATGCCCTCACACAAACTCAGCGCCTCTATTCAAACTCCCCTACCACTGGACCATTTGTATTTCTCGAAATAGTTGTAACTTCCTTAGTATTAATAGCTATACACCTTTCCACCTATAATAAAAAACACTTCAATCTATTATTATTTCTATTTTTAATAATTACTAACTATACCTTTATAATAATTAAGTTTAATATATTTAAAAACTCCTATTTATTACTTCTAATATTTTTATTTCTAATAATATATTTATTAATGTAATAATATTTTTAATATATTTAATAATGTAATAATATTTATAATGTATTTAATAATTTAATAACTAAGTTTAATATATTTAATATTTTTAATATATAATAATGTAATAATATGTATGTAATATTATTTTAAATATATTATTACTTATACATAATAAATATATTATTACTTATTCAATATAAATATATCATTACTACTTAATTATTATTACATAATGCAATATGTTCTTATATTAAATATATTATTACTTAATTAAATATATCATTACTTGTATTAAATATATAATAATTATATTTAATATATTACCACATCTATTAATAATAAATATAATAACTGCATTTAAAATTACTATTTTAATATAATTAATAAAATGTGTATAAATAGAAAAAAAAATGTCCAGAATGTCAGGGGCGCATGTATTAGTCGCGCCCCTGACTTGTAGGGCCCACAGATCGTTAATGCACTGCAAACTGCCTTGAATTCAGTAAAAAAAATCAAATAACTTAGGGGCGCGACTAATAGTCGCGCCCTTGGCCCTCTGTACAATTATTAAGGTGCCTCTGGCCCTATCTGTTGAAATTCTTTGCTGCTTGGCGCTCTATGAAAATTTTCCTATATATCTTGCTAGCAACGGATAACATATTTGTATTTTGCAAGAGCCACGCATTAAATGTCTCGTTAGCTGGTCTTTGATAGTGATAAAAAAATATTACAGATAGGACGCGCATGTCCCTCAAAACAAGGGACATTACGTTGATAAAACAAAAACAAATTCAAATTAAAAACTGATTAGTGTTGGGGAGAAAATAGAAAATATGAATTTCCAGTTTAGCAAATTCTGTTATCTATACAAGTTGTCTTGTAAGTTGTCTCTGTATACAATTACCAGCACTTTGCTTGTTTTTACATAAAGATTGTGTTGCATGTTACTTGTTATGGAATAGTTAATCAAGTCTTCAAAGGAGGGCAAAATTTCCATTATATGGTCTAAATTCACTATTTGACAAATATAATATTAGAGCCAGGTTCATGATAAAGTATTTTTGTGATTGTGAAACAGGGAGATTCAAACAATGTATTGTGCTAGATCATTTTAATTTGATTTATTGAAATATTATTTATTTCATTTTACTATGAGTGAAGTCTCTTAATTTAATTAGCTACAAAAGTTTCACTAAATTTTTTAACCTACAGTTTTCATACCAAAGACAAATATTCTATTAACAGCTACACTAAAATATTTTTTCCCTTTATTTTTTGATTTTTGCAACTTTCTTTAACAGCTACACTAAACTTTTGCAAGACAAATATTCTTCTAACCAACCCTCCTCACAGAATGAGATCTTCTACCGCATAACAAAAATACTGTGCGTGTTGCGCAGCAAATTTTAACTTTTAATTTGCATCGAGATTCGTGCAAGCTAAATTTTATAATATCAGACCTCTTGAATCAAATCTGAAGAAAATTAATTTGAGTCGTTCATTCCAACTGCGCGACGGTAGAACCGCTTTCCCTTCCCCCCTCCCCCACACACACCACCACCACAGTCCATAACAATAAAATAATAATCAAGGGTTGGTCTTTGCCTCTTTGACCAATCAAAGAAGTATATTTGTATATGCAGTTCGAATATGTATTTACTGAATGGGCAGTTCTTTTTTTTAAGACAAAAATGAACAGTTTTTGTGCGTTGATACTGTAACAGTTACTGTACAAGAAGAATAACGACGCTATAGCAATAGTGAGAATTCAGAAAGAAACGTTGCCTATTTCTTTAGAGTATTCTGGAAGATGTGACAAGTCCCAACGTAACAACGGATTGTGACGGTGATTTATAGGAAAGGGTTAAGGGGTGATAAGAAAGTATCAAGTCAATAAAAGTATGTACTTGTTTGCTCATATCTTTGAATTAATGCGTTAAGTAGGAACCATTATTCATTCATTCTCTCTTAAAAACATTTTCAACTCATTTTTCTTGTCGAAGGTTATTAATGCCATCAATATAGTGAATATTTTAGGGAAGCTTTAAAACTCCAGCATATATACTCAACAGATTATTTACTAAAGCAATCAACAAAATTTTATATGAAAATTTGGGTTGGACACAAATTTAGTCTAAATCACATATAGAACTGGAATGTCCAGCAGAAGCTAGGTCTTATAAGTCACAATAAAAAAAACTGAATGAAAGAAAAATTAATTGTTATTTTATTGAATATTATGAACGCTCAAGAGAATATGAATTTTGCAATCCAACATAACATATAGTTTTCGAAACGAAATTGCAAAAATTTCGAGGATAATGAGTTTGTGGGGACTGGAGAGAGATATGACAAAAGATAGCATTTTCGTGGAAGAAAAGAATGAAGATGAGATCATGGACCGAAGTTCGAGTTTTGTCCGAGTTCTAATACCTTTAAATCCATAAAATGCATCTAATGTCAATAAGCAAACTTCACTCCCTCCTCAAATTTCGCAGAAAAATATGAGCACAAATATTGTACCCTAATCAGACCCAAATAATGACATTGTCATGGGCGATGTCGATGGTTATGCGTTCGTGGGAGATCCGGAAGTTAGCAATAATTTTCATAAACGTTGTGAACCCTCAAAGAAAATATTACTCAAGAAATAATAGAATCATAACCAGTACAAATCAGACGATCCACTAGAGAGAAAAGATCTGCAAAACACGAATATTTTGTATAACTTCAAAAACATGAGTTTATTTGAGTTTCCTTATATTTTCTATATATTTTTCTATATTATATGTAGCACTATAAATTATAACGCTTAGTATACGAAGTAGTTATGTAATTAGTTTAGTTAACTAGATAGGATGAATTAGATAACTAGGACGCAGGTTTAATACAATATGTAACGATTTAATAAATAGTTAAGCACATAATAAAATATGTTATTGACACTAACTATTATACGACTTGAATGATAAATGATTACAAGGACACTAAAATTATAGAAGTATGTTACACTTATTAATAAAACACTGAACCACACAACGCGATTAGACTAAGTAAAACTATAAATAAAATAATATATATTGATCAATTTTTCTACACCTGAACAAAACAAAACACAAACATACATTTAACCTAAACGCTTAATTTTTATGATCAAGTAAAAAACTAAACATAATACTATATGTTGATCAATTTCTCTATAAGCACCTAATTAATATAAATACACACCTAATATACATTTTCTTTCTTTTTCGCTTAGTTTATAATTAAAAGTCAAGCATGGCTAAAATAATATGCATAGTACATCCCATTTCGTAATACGCGATCATTGATATTTAGTTTGTCATTAAATTGATATTTAAGTTGCTCAATAAATTCTTCATATCAAAATCTTGTAGGAAATAAAATTTTGTAATTTTTAGAGCTTTCTTGCTATTTTTAAAATATTTTAAAAAAATAGCCCAGAAATGACACTTTTGTAGTATTAAATCTGGACTGTTTTTAAAAATATTTAAAAAATAGCAAGAAAGCTCTAAAAATCACGAAATTTGATTTCCTACAATATTTTCATACGAAGAATTTATTGAGCAACTTAAATCTCAATTTATTGATCTATATCTATATGCATAGTACAGAATGGAGTGTACTATGTATATTATTTTAGCCATGCTCTTAAAAGTCCAACTAAAAGTGGTTGAATTTATAACATGCTTTGCTTCATGTTGTTCTTTGTTAATGTTCTATACGTAGGATATCGTCTCGATGACATAGTAACAGTTGTACATGATACACATAGAAACATTACTTGAACTAATAAAATAAAAATAAATAAAAAGGTAAAAGACTGCAGGGATAGTAATCTCACACCATTGTGCAGCGGAGACACTGCACTGGAAATTAGACTAAGTAAAAGTAACAATTAAATTAAATTAGGAACATTAAGGACGTCTCAAACGTCTTGCTTTCACTACCTTGCACCAACACAAACACGATAAAAATGAACTACATGCCATTGTTTTACTTAATTTAATTACCAATTGAGCAAGTGCTAAAAAATAACCTCAAACTGTTACTTTTATCGTCAACACTTAATTGCATCATCTGGTTAAGTGGTAATGGCACATACTACTACCAGTGGTCTGTTTGTGTCATTTGTGTTAAATGTCAACTATATATTTTATACTTGGTAATTATTAAAAATAGTGTTGACACTTACATATAACGTGCCAGGATAATGTTTCGTAGATACCACATGCATTTGATACTAACTATTGATATCGATTTTATTATGCACCTTTATTTGAGTTATCATGCACATTATTTCAATTATTATGCATGTTATACTATAATAACTATTTCAGTAAAAAAATTAACATGTATAATTGTTTCATTATAAAAAATAACATGCATGATAACTCAAATAATGTGCACGATAATGCAACTAAAGGTGCATAATAAAATCGACAACATGTATAATTATTTCATTACTAAAAATAACATGCATAATAACTCAAATAATATGCAGTATAATTCAACTAAAAATTCATAATAAAATCGATATTAATAATCGATATCAAATATGATATCTGCTTATCAGCTTCTTTATTAAAATTAGTGTTGACACTTACAGATGACGTGCTACGCGTCTATTACCAGATAAATAGAACGACTCAAATTTGCGGTGGTGATTATCACGCCTCTAAAAAGAGGTTGGAGAAGAGTGTTGAGACAACCGAGCAAGGAACAAAATTTTGACGTATTCAACAACTTTCTGCTTCATATATCTTCCAGCTTGCAATCAGGAGCGGATTTAATATTTTTGTCAGAAAGTAGCAAAATTTATCATTTTTTCTAGAGATGAGCAAAATGATGCACAATTTTAAATATACATGATTATTTTGTAAAAAAAAAGTGACAAAT